>ML347488.1:0-51630 GCA_005239505.1 Nicotiana paniculata
TTTTTTTAAAAACTCGGCAGAATCGGGGTGGGGGACCAAATGAAGAAGAAGAAGATTAAAAAAATGGGGGAAGAAGGAGGATGGAGACTCTCTTAAACACGACGGCACATTTTCCTAGAAAAATAGGTATAATGCCGGGCACTATGGCGTTATACCTGTCTGTCAGAAATTTCAGTATGTATAACGCCACACTATGTGGCACTATACACTAACGGCATAGTTACCGTTAGTGTATAGTGTCACATAATGTGGCGTTATACATAGTTCGATCCTATATTTTTTTTTTACTTATTTTTATTCTATTGTCCAATTTTGCCGGAATACCGACCTAACTGTCATTGTCCCACTTTGATTGGTGTATACAACTTTTAAGCAAAGGAAATTCAAATGGAATTTTGTTCACATTAGGGGTCATTTGGTTGGGGTGTGTAAGAATAATGCAGAATAAGGTGTATTAGTAATGCATAGATTAGTAATGCATGTGTTAGTAATGCAAGCATTAGTTATGCAGATATTATTTCTTATCTACTGTTTAGTATGGTGTATTAAAATTATAATTATTGCATAATTTTGAAGAAAAATAGTTGTTTACAAAAATGCCTTCTATATTCTCTAGCTTTAAGGGACTTTAATATCTTTAATCATGTTAATGCATGCATTAATACCCTTGGTATTAGTAATACCAAGGTTTTCTATGCATTACTTATGCATAGGATAATGCCAAGTATGATGTTATACACATATTGAAAAAATGTATTAAACAAAATATTAGTAATGCATAGAGCTAATGCTTGTATTATTTTTTCTAATACCTCCTGCCAAACGACCCTATAAGTTCTCAATTTTAGTTCTATCATGCACTCACTGTTCTAATTTTTGTGGAGGTAATAGATTGAAAGTTTAAGAATCTTTTTTGGATAATTTATAACCTAAATTAAATTATTAGTTATTTGTTTGATTATAATGATATCAAAAAATTAAAATTGAGTTATTTTTAAATAAGAATGTATAACATTCTATTTAAAATAAAATAAAAGGAAAAGTATGACATATCAATTGAGATAGAGAAAGTACGATTTATTCCACTAGTGATATCTTTTACTTTAGGCCTATATTTTGCACAATTTTAAATGTTGGTTCCTTATATATTCAGCAATTTTTAACTAATGTGTTAATTTGCATAAGATGTAAGTTATGTACAATTTTTAAGATAGCAAAATTCTCGCTGAGGTTTGCGGCGTCATCACCTAAGATTACATGCAAGGAATACCAGTGAAATCTTAGCACAAAAAAGACTTTGTCGAACTTCATAATCAAAGAAAAACTAATTGCTAGTTTGAATTATACTCCTATCCATCCATTGGTGAGGGCCCAAATATAGGGTCATGACTTGGTGATAAAAATTTGACAAATTTAAATTTTTACTGTAGATCAATGCTATTATCATGTCAACGAGAAGATGGGAATAAATGCATGTAACTATATATCCATCCTCAAATGTGAAGGTCGTAGGAATCTACGTTGTGAAACTAATGGTGGCCAGGCCTGCCATTGATGATTCACTTTCTTAGGTCGTAGTGTCTAGTGAGTTCGTCAATGTTTCAATTAATTAAAAGAGGAAAAATATATAAATTGTCTTTAAAGTTATCCGGAAAAAATTATTTACACAGTTGTTTTTGCTTATATATTTGTATTAAGAAATTATTATATATATATACATATTAAACTTAGAACTCAATCATTAATTAATATTTTAAGTCATCGTTCTAAAATTTAAAATCCATAAAATTAAAATTCTGACTTTACCTCCGCATATCATATTCATGTAGCTAGAATATCACTTAAGCGTCTCTGTACATGGGAATTCCTTTACATGCAATGGAACCCTATCACCGTTCATTAGCAGATTTGTATACTCCCGTACGTCGTCCTACGATTGATTGTGCACGAAATTTAGAGCTTTTTTCTTTTTCGAAAAAAGTTGTGATTTCAAAATTGTCATGAAAAGTGTTACTCCCTCCGATCCATCATAAATGACCAATTTTTCTTGGGCACACATATTAAGAAAATATTAAATTCTAGACAAAAATAGTTAGTGTGACTAAACTACTGTGATGACCTGATAGGTCATCTAGAGTTTTAGAACATAGTTATGTGTTTCGAAGTCTCCAATAGCTTCTTTAAGACTTTCTCGATTTGCGTGCACATTCTGGATATTTTTTCGAAAGGCTTTTATGTTAAAAACTGATAAAATATAAAAATTTATTTGAGTTGACTTCGGTCAACGTTTTGAGCAAATGGACCCGGATCTGTATTTTGATAGTCCTGGTGGGTCCGTCTCGTGATTTGGGACCTGGGCAAATAACCGAAATCGAATTCGGAGGTCCCTAACTCGAGTTATTGATTTTGTCGAAATTGAAAGTTTAAAGGATTAATGATTTTAAAGAACTGATCGATGTTTGACTTTGTTGATATCGGATCCGTATTTTAATTTCGAAACCCAATATATGTCCATTACTATATTTGGTGAGAAACAGAGTTGGTTTGATGTGATTCGGACGTTCGGTTATTAAAATCGAAGTTTTAAAGTTTTCTTGAAATTTCATTTGAATTGGTGTTTGATTCGTACTTCTAGGTGTTATTTTGGTGTTTTGATCGCGCGAGCGAGTCCGTAGCATGTTTCTGGACTTGTATGCACATTTGGTTTGGAGCCTCGATGGCTCGGTGAGTTTCGAATAGGCTACGGATGCTTTTAGACTTAGAAAATCTAGTTTTTCTTCAGCTTCAGTTGTCATTTGGTTTCCTTCTCCGCGATCGTGAAGGTACTCTCGCGATCGCGAACAGTGAACTGGGCTGGGTGGGAGTTTCGTCTTCGTGAACGCGGAAGTTGGGTCGCAAACGCGGAGCAGTGGAGGCATTACCCTTCGCGAACGCGACCAGCCTCTCACGAACGCGTAGGCATGGGACCTGGGGGAGGGGAAGCTGATTAATACTCTTCGCGGACGCGACACAACGTTCGCGAACGCGTAGGCTGGTGGGTGTAAGCCTTAGAGAGCGGGAAGGGTATCTCGCAAACGCGTAGGCTGTTTGAGTCGCTGCTTCGCGATCGTGGCAGGCCCTTCGCGAAGAAGGCCTGACGCCCAGACTTTAAAAAATTTCACTAACGGGATTTCTCCCATTTTTCATAACCCTTCCATTAGAGCTCGACCTAAGAGAGATTTTGAAGAGAAAACTCAATATCAATTCATAGGCTTGTACGCTCTAACTCATTTTCTCCCATTTCTAACATCATCCATTAATCCCTAGCCCTAATCTTTGTTCTTCCATGGTAGAAAACTAGAGATTTTGAAAGAATTGGGGGGTATTTGCAAATTAGGGATTTAGACCTCAATTTGAGGTCGGATTCCGAAATTAATTACATAATTGGGTTCGAGGGTGAATGGGTAAATAAATTTTGGTCCGAACCTCGGGTTTTGTCCAAGCGGACCCGTGGTCGATTTTTGACTTTTTGGGGAAAAGTTTGGAAATTTTAAATTTATGTATTGTAATTGATTATTTTAACAATATTTGATATTATTGAGTCAATTGTGACTAAATATGAGTTGTTTGGAGGCGGATTCTAGGGCAAAAGCTCCGGTAGAGCTCTGAATTGACTGCGAAGTGAGGTACGTATTGAGTTTAACCTTGACTTAAGGGAATTAAGAACCCCCGAACTATGTGCTATGTGAATTCCATGAATTGTGGCGTATATGCGAGGTGACAAATGCTTATATATATGCCGCCGAATTACTTGTTTTCTCAGATTTTCTGTTTTTCCTGTATTATCTCCTTCCCTGTCTTAAATGTTATGTGCTCTAAATACCTTCCATGCTTATTTGTTACTTGTTAATCAATATTTTCTTCTATTAATAATGTTAGATCCTTTCACATTTTCATGATTCGTTTCTACTTGTCTTAACTGACTTACTTGAACCTTCTAATTGTCATTTATCGGACATGACTTGTTGTGTAGTATTACCCTATGTGAATTTCCATGTTGTACAATATTTCCTCTTTTTTTGGTTCAGCTTGGTATTTATTGATCGTAAAGGTTCTTGTGATTTGAATATTAATTTGACTGTGTACATTTAGTATTTGGTACTGACATGGTGGGATCGAGTTGCACGCCGCAACAGGTGAAATAAGGGTGGATTGATATAATGGAATAAGAGTGAATTTGTACTGATACAGTGGGATCGAACTGCACGCCGCAACAAGTGGAATAAGGGTGGATTGTTACGGTGAAATAAAGGTGAATTGTGATACTGATATTGTTATATGATGAGATCGGGTTGTGCGCCACAATATATATATATATATATATATATATATATATATATATATATATATATATATATATATATATATATATATATATATATATATATATNTTTTGTTACGATGAAATAAGAGAGGATTCTGTATTGTACGGTGGGATCGGATTGCACGCCGCAACAACCTATGTGTTTCTATTTCTTAGAGTTGTGTTGATTTTCGGTATTTTTATTGAAAACTCTAAGGATTGGTAATTCTGAACGTCACTGGCTTATTTCTTGAGGCTCTAGATATTATCTTCAGTTGACTGTCCTATTTTGTTCCGTATTTCCTTTTCTGTATTTATTATATACTGTGTACAGATTGTAGTGTGAGTGATCTGCCTTAGCCTCGTCACTACTTCGTCGAGGTTAGGTTCGAAACTTATAGAGTACATGGGTCGGTTGTATTCATACTACATTCTGCACTTCTTGTGCAGATTTTGGAGCCGGACCTAATGGCGGTTATTAGCGTGCTCGGATTGGACAACTCGTGGAGACTTGACGTACAACTGCTCGGCGCCCGCAACTCCTGGAGTTCCCTTCCCTTTTTATTTAGCTGTGTACTTTCCTTTCAGACAATTTCATTTTATATCAGACCCTTATTTGTACTATTCCAGTAGCTCGTGCACTTGTGACACCGGGTTCAGAGTTGTATCACATATTTTAGCCGTTTTAGCTTCCGCACATTATTTTGGATTGTTATATTTATTTCAGTCTTTCTCATTATTTAATTTAAACTATTGAAATATGAATAAATTATTCTAACATTGGCTTGCCTAGCAAGTGAAATGTTAGGCGTCATTACGGTTCCGATGGTGGGAATTTCGGGTAATGAAAACTACCCTTAATTAAATATTGCATCATAATTAATGCGAGGATTAAAAGACTTTTTAGGGATACGTACATAAGGGTAATTTTGACAAAACAAATCGATTTTTTTCTTATTTATATAAATGGACACTTATTTTGAACCAAAATAAAAGGACAAATTGGTCATTTATTGTGGATCGGAAGGAGTATAAAATTATGTCATTAATGTAAAACAAAAAATTTTAAAATTAATTATTTTTAATATAATAATTATTTGGGATTAGACGAAAAAGGCATATGTCGCAAAATAAATGGAATCGAACAAGTAAGCATTGTTTTTATTCTTATTTCATTTATATCAAGGGCATATTTTTATCCTATTATAATAATTGAATAGTGAGAAAAAGAGATTGTTACGACTCATTAATTATAGTGTCATGTTATGTTTATCGTGTCAACCACGTGTTTGCTCCAACTAACTTATGACTAAAGCATAGTCAATTGATCGATTGAATGATTGTCATTAGCTGTAAAATAGATAGCATGTGTTTAGTTTCAAACAATTGTTTCAAACAAATTTTATTTATGTTCAATTCATTGTCTTACACAGCTAATGTCTGTTAATTTTAGAATGCATATTACACTATTTTAATTTTTAGGTAGTAAGACAAACTCTACCTTAATTCGATAAATGTTTCAAGATAAGACTTTGACTAGGACCTATTGAGGGGAGTCCGGAACCTAAATGTGTTTTTTTGAACAAGTGTGACATAAATGTGTATAAAAAAAAAAGTGAATGTTATATATATAACGCGGTTGTAAACCGCGTTATACTTTAACGGTGTTTTGACCGTCAAAGTATAGCGCGATTTATAATCGCGTTATACATATAGCGCATTTATTAACCGCGCTATACATAGTTGATTTGACGGATATGTATAACGCGGTTTTAAACCGCGCTATACCTATATAAATAGGGGCCCTTCTTTTTCCCACGAACAGAATGAACCGGACGACCCCTTACATAAAAAAACCCAACATGATCGTTCCCCCCCCCCTCCTTTATTTTTCTCCAAAAAAAATTATAGTGGGTCCTACGCGTCACACACAAAGATAAGAACGAAAGTCCACATCCTAGCAAAGTATTCTATTGTTGCGGTTTCACCGTTTCAGAGTCTAATCTTCAACTAATCGACTTTCCGAAAACATAAATCGAGGTATTCCGATTTAGTTTATGTCGAAACTCGTATAATAATGCATATTAGTTGTCTTGAATGTGTTCCATGTTGTTTTGTGTTTTGTTTGCGAAACTAGTATGTTATATTTATCCGGACTAAGATATTAGTTTTTAAAAAAATATGTAAAAATTGAGAAATCATTTTTTTTTGTTAATAAAAATGTTAATAAATGTCTTTTACTGTTTTATATGTATTTTCGTGAATGTTATGTGATTAAAATGTATTTGTTTATATTTAGTTTAGATTATTTATTTGCTTAAAGACTAGTGGCATTTTAGCGTAGTAAAATGTAGAGCCTTTTAGCGTAGAATCCCTGTAGTTTACGTATCTCTTATACTGATAGATGAAACACAAACTCTGTCCAATTTACAAAAATTAATTATTTAATTTAAAAAACAAACACAAAAAATTATGAAAATATCAAAATTGACACATATAAGATTCAGGATAACTTGGTGCTACTGGGCATCAAATATCGAGCTTGGAACCCATAGGTATATACTCTGTCCAATTTTTAAAAATTATTTATTTAATTTATAAAACAAACACACAAAATTATAAACATAGTGAAATTGACACACATAAGAATTAATGATAGCTTGGTGCTACTGGGCCTCAAATATCGAGCCTGGAACCCATAGGTATATACTCTGTCCAATTTACAAAAATTAATTATTTAATTTATAAAACAAACTCACAAAATGATAAAAATATTGATACACATAAGAATTCATGGTAGCTTGGTGCTACTGTCTAATTAAATATGATAAAAAATAATTATTTAATTTACAGATCAAACATACAACTAATATTGTTTAATTTACAGATCAAACATACAACTAATATTGTTTAATTTACAGTAGACGACATGGGCGTGCCGCCTATGCATCCCGGACCTGTCTCCGATGAGCTATTAGTGTTACAGGGCGATCATAGGTCCGCCTACGTATGGGAGGGTGAGCTACTGGCCCAGACTCTCCGCGCTAGGAGAGTGGACGACTTGTGGGATTTTATGAGGGACAGAGTTCTCCATCCCCGTGTAGTCCAGCGCCTGCGGGATACATGCTTCTACAGGATATTTGAGATCGGGCGGCTGCAACTCGACTGGTCTTTGATCACGGCCTTGATAGAGTGGTGGCGACCAGAGACGTACACTTTCCACCTGCCCAGTGGCGAAGCCACCATCACGCTGCAGGACGTGGAGGTTTTATATGGGCTGCCCGTTGATGGACTGCCAGTTGCATTTTCTCAGGGTATGAGAGTGATGTCGTGTGGCCAGTATTTGGACATGCTGCTGCAGTTCACTAGCTTCATGCCACAGGAGGAGACTGCATACTCAAGTGCTAGTCACATGAGTTTGACATCTATTAGACAATATTTGGAGATATTGCACCCGGACATCACCGGTGAGACAGATGATCTACATATTCACCGGTATACAAGGTTGCTGCTGCTCCTTTTGTTTGGTGGGGTCTTGTTACCGAACACTTCGGGGAACCTAGTCAACTTGCGATTTCTTCATCATCTTCAGCTACTAGATGATTTACCCCAGTACAACTGGGGTGCTGCTGTTCTCGCCTACATGTATAGGCATCTGTGCCGGACGAGCATGGGCACCCAGCATGACGTATGTGGATTTTTGCCGCTTCTACAGGTGACAACATATTCGAATACCTCTATTCATTCCTATCCAATTCTATCTAGTCAAAATTTATCTTAAACTTTACGTCAACTTTGTATGTTAGGTTTGGGCGTGGGAGCGGTTCCTGCAGTTGCAACCACCTCTACCACCATTACAACCGGATGTACCACCTCCGTTTCTCTCTCTAGATAGGAGGTGGGTTCTCCGGCGTGGATATGTACGAGATTACGATGCTCGACATAATCTCCCCCTTTGCAGGGATGTGTTGGAAATGCTGGAGGGCGCACAGGTAAATGTGTACCTAAACTTGGTATAGCTTCACATGTGTTGCGCATACTCACATTTTCTGTTGTTATTTGACAGTTCATATGGACGCCATACATCGACGACTTGATAGGTGGCACGTACGATTATTGGTCGGTCGGCCGACTGATTTGGAGCACTTCCGTCCCGATTATGTGCCTCGATATTGTGGAGTATCATGCTACAGAGCGGGTACTTCGACAATTTGGCCGTCCGCAGTATATACCGAGGGGGCCTACATAGGAAGCTACACATTATCAGCGGAATGCTCATTAGAGGGTGGACGACGCAGATGTAGTATGGCTAGAGGCACATGTCCATACTTGGGACCAGCGAGCTGACCTGATTCCGTCTCCCCCTTCACTGATCCAAACAGAGACTATTCAGCTCTATATGCCTTGGTACCGCCCGCGTTACCCGACTTTTTTTTCCAGGAATCCCATTCGTCAAGATGGCGGTCGGTACGTCCATACTCTGGGCGGCACGAGGCCTTGGTATGTTTTCTGTCTGTAGTTTATATTTTTTACGTTATGCAGGCTATTGGCCTACATCTATTCTACCAGCTGGGACTGCAGATGCAGCATCATGCCGGTGAAGGAGCGGCCGCTTTGCACGATTATGGCCGGGGTTAAAGTGTTGTTGTGCGGCCATGTACCTGGGTAGAGCTGCAAATGATTTATCCCAGTTACCATAAGCAATTTCAAATGCACGTTTGCGCCCGAGATATGCCTTTCTTTTGGTAATGATATGGCCATATTCCTGGTGGACTGATGTAATGCACTCTTTGATTTTATACCTTATGGTCGCTTCAAGGTGTGGAATAAGGACAAGAGAAATCAAATCACTATCCAAGTTGAAGTGATTCCCATTGAATATGTCCATTTCACATCTGTGGGTGGGAATGTATTTATCCACTTGCCACAAACATATTTTCTTCTTGCTCGCACGCAACATCCAATGACAACCCAAAAACCATCTGCGGCAAACAACCTTGTATACCTCCAGAGTTGACTCCCATACCATCATCTCACGACACTCTTTCACGTTGTGCATTTTTGACGCCCTGATTATGCGCGCTTTATCAGGAAAAAGCATGCCCTTTTCCAGCACCATGTCTAGAATCATCCGACATTGATGTCTGAATTTCATCAAAATCCCTTGTGAGAGCATACACATCCGGCATACTTGGCAAGTTATCAAGGTAGGGAATCTTCCTTGAATGAAACGACACTTGGGACTCATATACTCTTGGTCTAACGGGGGGAGCATACTCCCTCGTCAAATCAGGTCCTTCATTGTCATCCTCCTCATCGCCATTCTCACGAGGGAAGGGTGTGTCGTCTCCGGAATCATCTGTATTGTTGTCATAATCACTGTTTTCATCCTCACTCTATGCATCTACCAGGTCCCGATTTAATATGTCGTCTTCGAGCAATTGAGTGAGGACAGGTGGTTCAACTTGCTCGTTTTCACTGCACAAACAACAAAATAATAAGCTACTGAAATTAATAAATACTTTCGAGTAAGCTGTATCACTTCACTTACAGGTCGTAGTGTGATGACATTCCATGGTGGACAGTTTCCTGTTGGTGATGACTCCCGGATGGACCACCTTGATCCAACACACCAAAACTAGGCATATTCCAACTGGGCCTGGTTTCATAACTTGTAAAATTCAAATCTGGCCGATACCCCCTGTGAAATATATGAGCGTTAATACAAATTCAATACAACAAAAATATACATCGTAACACAAAGGAAAATTGAAGTTTACCACTCGTTTTGTGGATTATGTAAAGCATGAGAGAAATTATTTCCTCGCTGCTCATTCGCCGGTGGTGATAAGTTTAAATCAAGGCAAGCTCTTTCATCCGGAACCTGTCCGGCAAAAACTGCTCCAGAATAACCACCCGATGACTGGGGGTTATCCCTACTATGCACAACCTCATTATTGGGAACGTCTTCAACCTTGACGTACATTTCCAACATTTTTATTAGAAGAAATTCCCGGTATTCATCCGGAGTCCTCAAAAAATCTCTCAAAGTTTCATCATCGTCGATGTTAAACTCAGCGTAATAAGCAACCCCTTGCGGAGTGACAGAGTACAAATATCTCCTGGTTACTTTAAGGTTCACCTAACGTTTCCTCACACTCATTTTATTACATAACAACGATACCAATCTACTCCATTGTAAGTGGCAATTTAACATGCCACTGTGGAGATAAACTATAGTTCACAGAGTTATTCACCAACACAACCTCACCCCTCCTCCCCCAATATAATGAAACCCTTATTTTTCGCTCTTCAGACATTATGAAAAAATGCTTGACAATTTAACAAAAAAAAAAGTTTGAACGGGAGTTAGAATATTTTTTGAATGGAAAGTTGTAAAATCCTAACGCCTTTAAATAAGGCCATTCTAGCTCGAGGGGGCTGAATTTTTGAGGTATAGCGTTTTTTTAAAGAGCGCTATACCCATTTGAATTATTGTTATGTCAGTTAAGCGCAGGGAGTTTATTGGTTGGCCCACAAAAAAAGGTATAGCGCGCTTTATAACTGCGTTATACATATATATAGCGCGGTTATAAAAGGCGCTATACCTATCCGTCCCATCAAGTCAGCGTAATGTTGTTTACAAATGCGCTATATTTGTATAACGCGGTTTTAAACGCGCTATACTTTAATGGCCAAAACGCCGTCAAAGTATAGCGCGGTTTAAAACCGCGTTATATATAATATTCACTCTTTTTCTTATACACATTTATGTCACACTTGTCCAAAAAGATCACATTTAGATTCCGAACTCCTATTGAGTGGCAGTAGTTATCAAGGCAAATTAACAGAAGCATCTTTTATTTGTTCTCTTAAGTAACTGCTCCTAATTTATATATATATATATATATATATATATATATATATATATATATATATATATATNTTTATCTGGTCTGAACGTTTGTTTCCCGATTAACAAAGTGACAATATATATATATATATATATATATATATATATATTGTCACTTTGTTAATCGGGAAACAAACGTTCAGACCAGATAAATACTATCACCAATTATAGCTTTGTAATTGCTTTTTTCTTCTTCTGTTGTTACCTTAAAAAAATTGAGCTTTTTTGTGACACATAAGTAGCTAATAAAAATGATTTAAGTCTATATATATATGGACGGTGTGAAATGCATTTACATGTTGGTATAATAATTTGACAGATTACCCAATTACATATGTTTAATCATCACAGTATAAAACTTAAAGGATGAAATTCATAAATAGCTTATTTTATCGTAAAAATTGCACGGGACACCTTATTTGATCACTCCCATTTAACCTATATTTATTTTTTTAAAATTTTTTAATTTGTACCCACTTTTTAAATAATTTCAGCCCCCTTTCTCCTCCTCCTTCTCCTCCTTCGTTTTCTTCTTCTTCTTCTTCTTCTTTTTCTTTCTTCTGCTGCTGTTGGTGCTGCTATAGAACTTCAGTTCATGGGATGATTGCCATAAATATATTTATCAGAGCTGAAGTTCGCCAGTTACAAAACAAAAACTTCAGCTCTGAAGTTCGTCAGTTACAAAAACAAAAATATAGCTGAAGTTCGCCAGTTACATAACAAAAACTTCAGCAATTACAAACAAAAGCTTTGCGTTAAGACGTGCGCAAGTTAAACAAAAACTTCAGCAAATAGAGAACAAAATTTCAGCTACTTTAGCTCTAGAGCTGAAGTTCGCCAGTTACAAAACAAAAACTTCAGCTCTGAAGTTCGCCGGTTACAAAAACAAAAATAGAGCTGAAGTTCGCCAGTTACATAACAAAAACTTCAGTAATTACAAACAAAAGCTTTGCGTTAAGACGTGCACAAGTTAAACAAAAACTTCAGCAAATAGAGAACAAAATTTCAGCTACTTTAGCTCTAGAGCTGAAGTTCGCTAGTTACAAAACAAAAACTTCAGCTCTAGAACTGAAGTTCGTCAGTTACAAAAATAAAAACTTCAGCAATTACAAACAGAAGCTTTGCGTTAAGACGTGCACAAGTTAAACAAAAACTTCAGCAAATAGAGAACAAAACTTCAGCTACTATGCTTAAGTTCATCAATTACAAACAAAAACTTCAGCACACTTGGTTCAATACACTTGCTACTTCAGGCCCGTCTATTAGAATGCTGAAGTTTTACGTAATTGCATTTGCTACTTCAGCCCCGTATGCTGAAGTTATGCGAAAAAACGGGTACACTTGCAATTTTTTTTACAAAGCGGGCACAAGTAAAAATGTGACACAAAAAACGGGTATAGATGCAATGCCCCTATTTTATCATTGCTAATTAAAAATAATTAAGTTACAATCTCAATATTAATTAAAATTTAGCCACTTTTCTATGCAAAGATAATATTTGGACAAAAACGCCCAATTCGCTTCGCATCTTTCAGCTTTTCGAACTCCAGAATATTAATATGGAGATCAGTTTTTTCAACTTAAAACTTCAGTACTTTGCCCTGGAGTTCAACTTATGTAACCTAAATAAGAGTATTTCTGTTACTCGTTATTTGAGCTATGTCAACGATTTTTGAAAATATGAAGTGGGTTTCTTACCTAATGAACATGAAAAGACATGAGATCTTGACTATTGAGCAAAAAAGGAAATCATAATCATTTTGACTGATGCATAGGGCCACTATGAGTGCTTTTCCTAATAGGAATTTTCGTCTTTTGTTGTTTGATTTGATGTTATGTCCCTGCGTTAGCAATTTGTTAAGGGGTGTTTGATCAATTAATTAATGCAGGAAGTGGTATCCACTCGAGAGAAAATGCCGCAAGTCCAGCGACAAAAGATAAGATGTGTTATGGATTTGTGGATTAAAGAGTTTTTTCAATTAAAGTGATAAATTTGAGTAGAGATTATTTTATTGTTCAGAGTTACTATTTGGAATTGATTTTTGAGTGTTTCAAGTTACCTTTTGTTTGAATTCCTAGTCAAAGGAAGGTTTGACTCTATTGTTATTGGTCAGTGAAAACAAAGTCAGGATAAAGAATTTTGTTGATCGAGGAGAAGGTGTAAGACATTCCCTGAGTCCCGTGGTTCTAGTATAATCGCTTTTATTGACTAAAACTAGCTTGAATTAATTGTTGGATAAACTGTGCTTTATTTGATTTTTCATGTCTTCCGATGTCCGCTTTTATTTCTTGATTATTAGAATTATTAAAAAAAAATAGATAAATTACGTTGCCATAACCACCTATGCAAGCGAATGCATGATCGAACAACAATTTAATTAAATTTATCATAATTGCATCTCGCAAGCGAATCCGAAATCATGACAATCAATTATTTGTAGTACTTTTGAGAAATCACTACATTTGAGAAAATTTATTCTTGAAAATTATTAAAAGTCAACTATCGCGCTACGCAAGCGAATTTGCGATTTTAGCAAATGATTAATTAAATTAAAAATTAACTAAAAACTAATGTGGTTTGAGATTATTGAATTAATTTATTGAATGTTGAACGTCACGCTACACAAACGATTATGTGAATAAAAGATTAAAATGTGCCTACTAAATGTCTAGCACTTAAATTATTAAGTTAATTAGAAGAAAAAAATACTAATTTCTTTTTTGGATTATATATTATATATAAAAAATATATGAAAAATTAGTGATGGGTCAGCTCACTTATATTGAAAATGTTGGCCTATTTTGGTTGTCATGAGTATTAAGCCCAATTTATGTAGCCACTTGGACTACTTGCCCCTTTTTGAAATTAAGTGGCCATTGGGCCAATTATTGGTTACTGTATAGAATGGACTAACTTATGCCAAATTCTTTTTTATCTTTCACGGCCCAATTTTCTTTTGTTAAGCTTAAATGGAACCTAAAAAATATATCTCCATACTTAAACTTAACATTTATCATGCTAATTAAATAAAATGACCTAAACATACAACTATGATATTAACTTAAAGTAGCATGTTCAACCTGGCATAAAATTATTCAAGCTCCAAAAATCAGAACATAGAAGACCAAAACTCCTACATCAATTATTTAGCTAATCAAGCAAGACAACGAGTCAAACTACTCATCATTTTAGAGTTGAAATGCTAAAACTAGAAAAATGTATTCAATAAGGACATGACTTGAATCTTACCGAGCCATTATACTAATTAAGATGGTAAACTAATTTTCATTAATTAATTTGGATGAAGGTGTAAACAAAAAACTAAATATAGTATTCCATTTGAGCCTACCACAAGAATAAATCTGGAAAAAGAAAACATCAAGATGGTATAAAATGGGCCTTAAACAAAATCTACTTTAACACGTAAGGAACTAGAACCTTCAACGTCCATTTATATGCTTGATATTTAAACATAAGATTAAAGAGAGCAGAAAGCTTTTAAGGTACAAAGAAGTAAAGAAAACTCAAATAACTTTAACTCAAATCATCTCATCTTCATTCATTATCGTGTCAAGAATTACACCATTGGTTGAGGGAGTTACCTAGATAGCAGAAGAATGAACAAATACAGCGAAGTCAGTTTTTTCTAAAGTCAAGAAGTGGACAGCAGAACAACACCAGGCAGCAAAGAACAACAGTAACAGAACTCAAGAATACCTCAGAGAACCCCATCAAGAAAGCACTTGAACTAGCAACTAATAACCCAAAAATTAATTAAGAGATCTTGCTTTTGTTTTTCCAAAGATTTTGCACACAAATAATACTCACAAAAGCTCTGAAATTTCAGCTTGCCATATGTGCACAACTGCTGATTTTTTTTGTTTAGATATGTGCCTCTTTCTTGAGTGTGTAAAAAACTGATCCTTTATGATAGAGTGTTGAGTCTTTTATAGGGGAAGAAGTAAGGCCTTCATGATTGAAAATCTGTCCAAAGGATAGATTTTTCACCAATAATCTGTCCAATACTATTCAAAGGACAATTTTGGTCAAAACATCTGTCCACGGACAGTCCCTTTTACCAACTATGAATAAATTTTGGAGTATTGTACTCCAACAACTTTTGAACATTAAAAGGCAGCCAAACAAGTATCTTATACTCAAGTATTCAACTTTTATCATGACTGAAATTCAAGCTAACACACTCATACTTTCAAACTAAGCAGACTATGGATTAATACAAGACTCAAAAGGTAACCAAACTAAGTATTCAAACAAACTAGATTGAAATTAATTTGATTTGTACAAACTAACATAGAAAACAACTGAATTCACCAACTAAAGTGTGAGATAGAAATTAAACGAGCATTGTTAACTATCTGACAATGACTAACAACAACTAAATAAACGACTACTAATAGCCGCTAATCAAAACCTAATTGTATGGAAACAACTGATTCATCTTGCGATCACATAAATGATTCATGGCTGAATCAAATAGAAAATTAAGCAACTATGCAAAAAATGAACTTGATCTATCGAATCGACAAGGATCAAAACGAGCAATTAACTATCGACAAGAAATATACAATTTAAACTGAACCTAAACCCAATTACAGAAGCAAAAATCAGAAAAATAAAAGGGGAACTAGGATTTTACCATAACAACTGAATCAGATTGCCCTCGTCTCTCAAAGACGATACAAAACGCAGCAAGTCGACCCCTCGAGCACTGTTTTCTCGATGACATGTTCTGCAAAAAATGAGCTTCGGCATATAGGTTGTTTCTAAATCATTCCAAAGAGAAAAAGGTGTTGCGGGGTCGTGTTTATGCTAGAAGATCAGTTACAAGGGGTTGGTTAGGTGTTTCAGGGGCAACGACAGGCATGGTGGTGGCGGCAGTGGTGGTAGCATGAGGCGAGAGAGAGGTTTTGAGGATTTTGGGTATGGAATGCAAAAGAGTAGGAAGAGAGGAGGAGCTAGTGTAATCTTGAAGGGTTTTGGGCGGTGGTGCGCGGCGGGGTAGAGGCGGTGGCGCGACTAGGGTTTGGGTTTTTTAATTTTTGGTGGAGATTTGGGAAATTTGGGTTGTAGGTCTAGACAAGAGGGTGAGTAGAGGAAGGAGATGGTGTAGGTTTGATGGTGTTTGAAACACCCCCGATGGCGGTGCACGGTGGAGGCAACGGTGGAACAGCGACATCTTAAGAGAGGGTGAGAGAGAGAAGATAGTGAAGAGAGAGGTCTCTAGGGTTTGGGTAAATGGCCAAAAAATCTAATTTTTTGGCTCTTTTATTTGGAAAGGGAGATGAAATGTGGTCCGTTGGATTGAAGGGATTCAATAGATGAGATTTGTTCTCAGCTTCATTAAGTGAAACGACGTTGTTTCATTATGAAAATATGTCGTTTTGATCTAGGTCTTGGCAGGCCAACATTTGGACTGGGTTGGCTGATTTGGGCCGCCAATTTGCCTCAAATTCGGCCAAATCCCTTACCCCTTAAATTTAACTAGTTTCTTTTAATACTAAAAATGCACAAATAGAAAAAAGAACTATTTATTGGTATTTTTGTGATAGGAAATATGGAATTAAAGACACAAAGGTAGAGAAAAATAATTAATATAACAAAACACTAATGACTTTAGGAGGTGTTAAAATAGTCCAAAAATGAGGTGTTCACAGCTGCCCCTCTTTGCTTGAGAACATGTAGAGTTGTCGTGCAAAGAAAAGTGAATGTCATAGCTAATTTTTTCTCACATATCACTCCAATGGAAGTAAATTTTTAAAAAATGGTGACCGAACCTTGCTTCCGAGGTTGCATACATATCCTTGTTTAGAGGAATTAGGCCACTATAGTTCTGGAAAATTTTGGTAGCTGGGACTACCAAAAACTGGAGTTAAGAATGCTACTGCTGTTGTTGCTGTTACTGTTACTTGCTTCTTGCATCAAAAGAAAAAGAGAAAAGAACTGCATATGACTACAATCTAGGAGTTACAAATTCCTATATATGTGTCTTTTGAAGTCAAATCTTGATTCTTGACTTGCTCGCTTGTGTTGACCTTAGATTGGATCTTGATGTTCTTTAAAGAAAAGATTATGGCTCATTCTCGATCTATTGTATTCTCGATTAGAATTCGGGAAAGTGAAACTTGAGAAGCTGGGTTGATGACACATTATCAAAGCTAACTCCAACTATCTTGTGATAGAAAAACTTCTTTCTTCTGATGAGAAATTGGAATTGCAAGCTTTAATTTCCCCAATCGGTGCTTCACGACGCGGTCATGCAAAGCCATCAAAGACGAACAAAATGAACAAATTTTTTTGGCCCCAGTTTGGCACTGAGAAAATTTTGTGAGTTATTGAGTAAATCTATAGATCAACTTATTTTATTTGAAAGATGCAAAAATGATTTTGAATACTTCGAATCGAGTGGATTCTCTTAGAAGAAGAATTGATAAAACTTAGACTAGGAGGTGCATCTCCCATGGGTAGCATTGGAATGATTGCGAGATTCAAGGGCTCGAACTAGGAATTGCGTCTCCTAGGATTAATGATTCATATTTTAGGAAGTGTTTATACTATTAGAATGAACAAGGTTGAATCAAGCTAGGAAGTGCATCTCCTACGAGTGAGGTTGAAAGACTCGTACTAGGAAGTGTATCTCATAGGAATAAAGGTATAGATTAGGAAGTGCGTTTCCTATTGGAATGACTCAAACTAGGAAGTGCGTCTCCTACGAGTGAGGTTGAAAGACTTGTACTAGGAAGTGCGTCTTCTATTGGAATGACACAAACTAGGAAGTGTGTCTCCTACGAGTGAGGTTGAAAGGATTGGACTAGGAAGTGCGTCTTCCAGTATTAATGGTTCCGGTTAGGAAGTGCGTTTCCAACTCAAACTAGGAGGTGCATCTCCTACGAGTGAGGTTAAAAGGATTGGACTAGGAAGTGAGTCTCCTAGGATTAATGGTTCTGGTTAGGAAGTGCGTCTCCTATTAGAATAACTCAAACTAGGAAGTGCGTCTCCTACGAGTGAGGTCGAAAGTCTTGGACTTGGAAGTGCGCCTAGGATTGGTGGTTCAAATTAGGAAGTGCGTCTCCTATTGGAATGACTCAAACTAGGAAGTGCATCTCCTATGAATGAGGTTGAAAAGATTGGAATATGAAGTGTGTTTCCTAGGATTGATAGTTCTGATTAGGAAGTGCGTCTCCCAGTGGAATGACTTAAACTAGGAAGTTCATCTCCTACGAGTGAGGTTGAAGGGCTTGGACTAGGAAGGTGCATCTCCTCGGATTTATGATTCAGATTGTGTGATGACCCAAAATGTCATCTTATAAATTAAGGCTCCATTCCAGGCTCATTAGCCTTAAAAATATTAATTTTATTCACCTCGATTTGCGTGTGCAGTCCGGACGTGAATCCGGAAAGCCTTTATATGAAAATATATGAAAGAACAACTTTGAGAGTTAAAAATTAATTTTTAGTTGACTTGGGTCAACGTTTTGAGTAAACGGATCCGGACCCATGTTCTGATGGTCCCGGTAGGTTCGTAGTAAAATATGGGACTTGGGCGTATGCTCTGAATCGAATTCCGAGGTCCCTAACTCAAAAAATGAATTTTTGATGAAAATTGTTAAACTGAAATTTAAAGGAATTAAAGAAAAGAAATAATGTTTGGACTCGTTGGTATCGGACCCGTATTTTGGTTTTGGAGACCAGTACATGTTGATTATAATATTTAAGTCCTATCTGTGAAATTTGGTGGAAATCAGAGTTTATTTGACGTGATTCGGACGTCCGGTTGAGAAGATAATGAAATTGAAATGTTCTTGAGGAATTCACGAGTTTTAATTCTAAATCCATAGTTTTAGGCGTTATTTTAGTGATTTGATCGCACAAGAAAGTCCGTATGATATTTTTAGATTTGTGTGTATGTTTGGTGTGGAGCCCCGAGGGCTCGGGTGAGTTTCGAGTAGGCTTCGGGGTGTTTTAACTTAGGAAAATCTGGTGTTTTAACTGTTACTGGTGCACTGATGCGTTCTTCTTCACGATAATGAAGCCTCTCACGGGATCGCGAAGAGTAAAAAGGCTGGGGGTCATTTTTGCTCTACGCGAACGCGTAACACAGGTCGCGAACGCGAAACACTGGGGGATTACCCTTCGGAACGCGACCTGGCTACCGCGAACACGATGAGTTATGGGCCTGGGGGAGGGGATTCTTGAATTATTATACGCGAATGCGACCACCTGGTCGCGAACACGATGGCCATCGTGAGAAATGCATTGCGAACACGTACAGTACATCATGAACGCGAAGGCCACTAGGCCGCAACTCTCCGTGATCGCGACAGGCCTCTCGCGAACGCGATGAAGGCCTGTCCAGTGTTTTAAGACAAAACCAAAAATGGTATTTTCTCAAAATTTCATATCTTCTTCCATAAACTCGACTTTTGGCGAGTTTTGAAGTGGGAATTCAACACCAAATCATAGGTTCATGTTCTTAAACTCATTTCTTTCAATTTCCATCAACACCCATTAGATTTTTAGGCCTAAATCCTGTTCTTTAAGGTTAGAAATTAGGGATTTTAGGACAATGGGGGATTTTATGAATTTGGGAATTTAGACCTCGAATTGGGATCGAATTTCGAAACTAACTACATACGGGCTCGTGGATGAATGGGTAAACGGAATTTGGTCCGATTCCCAAATTTGGTCCGATTCCCGACTTAGGAAAACCATGATTATGCATTAAATTTAATTTCTTTAGAAATAATTAATGATATTGAACTAATTATTATTAGATTCGAGTGGGTTGGAGGTGAATTCTAAAAGAAAAGATGTACTTGAGCAGTGAGTGGCCTGCGAAATTGAGGTAATTGTTTGGTCTAACCTTGACTTGAGGGATTAGGAATCCCCGACTTAATTTCTATGTGTAAATTCATGTGTGTGGTGTATAAGTGAGGTGACGAGTACCTATGCGTAGCATGTTCCCTTCTCCGTTTTCAATTCATTATATTCCTGTCTTAATTGTTTCACACTTTTTGATGCTTGCATGTCTACTTGTTTTCTATCTAATTCTTTTGTTAGACATTATTTCACCTATTTGAAAGTATTAATTGTTACTTAGTTTCATTGTGGTACATTAATGGTTGAGCTGGTTGTCAGTGTTTCATGATACATTCCGGTTGGTTTCTTGTAGTAATAATTGGTGAAGTTTCTTAATTGTACAACTTTCTGTTTACATTGGTTGAGAAATAAAATGTTGTGAGGGATTTTGATATAAATTGTGAAACCCTTATTATAAACGGTGAAATGTGATTGTCTGGTGGGAGCGGGTTGCACGCTGCAATAAGGAGTAATAAGGATGGACATGTGGGATCGGGTTGCATGCCGCAACAGGAGGAATATGGGTGATGTGTGTGTGTGTGTGTGTATATATATATATATTGAGGAGTAATAAGGGTGTACATGTGGGATCGAATTGCACGCCGCAACAAGGAGTGATAAGGGAGAAGGTTCATGTTGTTACTGGTTATATGAAGGAAACTGGAATACCCACTGTTCTATTTTGTTGTTTCCATATTCTGCTCTTACCGTTATTTAAATTGTAACATGGAAATTCTCGTAAGGACTGGTTATAGCTGAGATCTGGAAATATAGCTGAGTTATTTATTTATTTATTTATTGCAAGTTATTGTTTCATTTAGTTTAGTATTTCCTTTTTGCTTTATTAGACACTAGATACAAGTTATATTATAAATGCCCCACCGTAGCCTCGCCACTACCTCGTCGAGTTTAGACTCGGCACTTACCAGTACATGGGGTCGGTTGTACTGATACTGCACTCTGCACTTCTTGTGCAGATCCACGTTCCGGTCAGAGTTGATTTCGAGTATTAGCTGATTGTTCACACGGAGACACGAGGTAGATCTGCTGACGTCCGCAGATTTCCTGGAGTCTTCTCCATATTATTTATTTACTGTTTTATTTAATTCAAAATAGTCATATATTTTCTTTGAGTCAAATACTTGTAGCAAATTCTTAGTAGTTCGTGAATTGTGACTCCAAACCCTGGGTAGCTAGATATTAGCATTAGTTTTGTGATATCATTTTATTACTTCATACGTTATTTTGGTATCATTTATCGGATAATATTATGCTTCTCATATGTTTTTAATTGTTTTAAATGTGAAACCCTCTAATGTTAGCTTGCCAAACAAGAATAGCGTTAGGCGCCATCACGGTCGCGACGGTGGGAAATTCGGGTCGTGACAAGTTGGTATCAGAGCACTAGGTTGCCTAGGTCTCACCATTCACGGACAAGCTTAATAGATTTTGAGGGATCGGTACGGAGACGTCTGTACTTATCTCTTAGATGCTATAAAGTTAGGAAAAATTACACTTTATTAATACTCTGTCGTGCGATTCTTGTTATCCCAAATACTGATTAAACTCTTCTATGCTCTCGTAGATGGGGAGAACACGTACCTCTTCTTCCGCTGACCACCTACCGGATCCTCCAGCAGCACCAACTCCTACAAAGGGCAGAGGCCGAGGCAGGGGCAAGACTCAACCCAGTGCTCAGGCAGCAGCTCCAGCTGCGGAGCCCTAGATAGAGCTTGATGAGAGGGCTCCAGCCCAGACCGTTCCGACAGGACCAGCTCAGGTCCCAGAAGGGTTTATTGCTACCCCGGTGCTTCAGGATGCGTTGGTCCGACTAGTGGGACTTATGGAGAGTGTAGCCCAGACTGGCGTATTCACCGTGGCAGCAGCCGTATCTCAGGCTGGAGAAGGGGTTCAGACTCCTTCTACCCACACTCCTGAGCAGATTACTCCTAAGATTCAGACCCCAGCATGCAATCCAGTTGGGGTAGTTCAGCCATTTGGTGCAACACCGCTCGTTGCTGGGAAAACTATGTCCTCCGATGCTTTATGGAGATTGGACATGTTTATCAAGCTTTTCCCTGTTCATTTCAGCGCGCCACTTCAGAGGACCCCAGGAATACCTTGATAGCTTTCATGAGGTTCTTCAGAAAATAGGTATTTTGGAGACCAATGGGGTCGATTTTGCTGCTTTTCAGATGACCAGTTCTGCCAAGAAATGGTGGAGGGATTATCTACTGACTAGACCAACTGGATCACCTGTTCTGACTTGGGATCAGTTTTCACATATCTACTTGGAGAAGTTCCTGCCTATCACTGCTAGAGAGGAGTGCCGTCATCATGTTGAGCGTCTTCAGCAAGGCAGCATGACTGTTACCCAGTACGAGACTCTCTTTGTGGATTTGGCTCGTCATGCTACTCTTTTGCTACCCACAGGGCGAGATAGGGTTAGGATATTTATTGAGGGTATTGCTCAGTCGATCAGATTGCAAATGTCTAAGGAGAAAGGGAGCGAGATATCTTTCCAAGATGCGGCCAATGTGGCCAGGAGAGTTGAGGTGGTTCTCGGATTGGGAGGTCAGGGTTCAGACAAGAGACCGCACCATTCCGGTGGATTCAGCGGTGCCTCATCTGGAGGCGGGGTTTCTTTCAGTAGAGGCCATTCTTCTAGGTTATTTCATTCATCAGTCAAGCATCTCATGGTAGCTCAGGTGTTCGTGGTTCTTATATGTCTCCTTCTACTTAGCCAGCCTATAGTGCACCACCAGCTCCTATAAGAGCACCCCCTCTTCAGAGTTATTATCGTGGTCAGCTGGTTCGTCAGGGTTAGTCTCAATTTTCATAGCCACAGTATCAATACAGATGCTTTGAGTGTGGTTATTATGGGCATATTCAGAGAGCCTGTCCGAGATTATTGGGTAGTCAGCCTCAGTATTAGGGTTCTCGTGCTATAGTTCCGACACTAGCTGCCACACCACCTGCCCAGCAGACCAGGGGTAGGGGTCAGGTAGCCAGAGGTAGGGGCCAGATTGTTAGAGGTGGAGGCCATCTCGCTAGAGGTGGAGGTCCTCCTATCAGAGGTCGTCCCAGAGACATGGTTCAGGATGGTGGGGCCCAACCTCGATTGTATGCATTTCCGGCCAAACCTGATGCGGAGTCCTCCGATGCTGTTATCACAGGTACCATTTCAGTTTTCAATAGAGATGCTTCAGTTCTATTTGATTCGGGGTCTACTTACTCTTATGTGTCATCTTATTTTTCTTCGTATTTGGTTGTGCCCCGCGATTCCTTGAGCGTATCTGTTTATGTGTCTACGCCCGTGGGTAATGCTAATATTGTAGATCATATGTATCGCTCGTGTGTGGTCGTTATTGAGATTCTTGAGACCAGTGTAGACCTTTTGCTTCTTGATATGGTTGATTTTGATGTCATATTAGGCATGGATTGGCTGTCACCTTATTATTCCATCTTGGACTTTCATGCCAAGACAGTGCCATTAGATTTGCCGGGGTTACCTCGATTAGAGTGGAGAGGGACTCCTAGTCATTCCTCCAATAGGGTTATTTCTTATATGAAGGCTCGGTGTATGATTGGGAAGGGGTGTTTGGACTATTTGGATCATGTTGGTGA
Organism: Nicotiana paniculata; assembly: GCA_005239505.1. Taxonomy (NCBI): domain Eukaryota; kingdom Viridiplantae; phylum Streptophyta; class Magnoliopsida; order Solanales; family Solanaceae; genus Nicotiana; species Nicotiana paniculata. The sequence continues at coordinate 23,761 of ML347488.1, forward strand.
TTCTAATGCTGAGATTTTTCCTATAGATTCAGTGGCTGTTGTTCGTGAGTTTCCCGAGGTATTTTCTGCGGACCTGCTGGGGATTCCACCCAACAGGGATATTGATTTTTGCATTGATGTGGATCCGGACACTCAGCTCATTTCTATTCCTCCATATCAGATGGCCCCACCAGATTTGAAAGAATTAAAAGAACAGTTGCAAGACTTTCTTGATAAGGGCTTCATTAGACCTAGTGTCTCGCCCTGGGGTGCACCGGTTTTGTTCGTGAAGAAGAAGGATGGATCGATGAGGATGTGTATAGATTAGCGGAAGTTGAACAAAGTCACTGTCAAGAACAAGTATTCGTTGTCGAGGATTGATGATTTGTTTGATCAGCTTCAAGGTGCCAAGGTGTTTTCAAAGATCGATTTGATATCGGGCTATCATTAGTTGAAGATTAGGGCGCCCGATGTCCCTAAGACAACCTTTCGGATGAGGTATGGGCACTATATGTCTTTTGGCTTGACTAATGCTCCAGCAGCATTTATGGACCTGATGAATCGAGTTTTCAAGCCTTATCTGGATTCCTTCGTAATTGTGTTCATTGATGATATTCTAATTTACTCCTGCAGTCGGGAGGAGCATGAGCAGCACCTCCGGATAGCGCTTCAAACTTTGAAGGATAGTTAGCTGTATGCTAAATTTTCAAAGTGCGAGTTATGGTTGGATTCAATAGCTTTCTTGGGTCACATCGTATCAGCAGAGGGTATTTAGGTAGATCCTAAGAAGATAGAGGCAGTCAAGAACTGGCATAGACCACTTCAGCCACGGAGATCAGGAGCTTCTTAGGTTTGGCAGGTTACTACCGTCGTATTGTGGAGGGGTTTTCATATATAGCAGCCCCAATGACTAAGTTGGCTCAGAAGGATGCCCTATTGAAATGGTCGGACGAGTGTGAGGCGAGCTTTCAGAAGCTCAAGACAGCCTTAACTTCAACACCGGTGTTGGTGTTACCATCAGGTTCAGGATCTTTCACGGCATATTGTGATGCCTCCCGTGTTGGGATAGGAGCGATATTGATACAGGAAGGTAGAGTGATTGCATTTGCGTCTCGACAGTTGAAGGTTCATGAGAATAATTATCATGTCCATGACTTAGAGTTGGCATCCATTGTTCACGCATTGAAGATTTGGAGGCACTATCTCTATGGTATGCCGTGTGAGGTTTTCACGGATCATCACAGTGTTCAATACTTGTTCAAGCAAAAGGATGTTAATTTGAGGTAGGGGAGATGGTTAGAGTTATTGAAAGACTATGACGTCACTATATTGTATCATCCGGGGAAGGCCAATATGGTGGCAGATGCATTGAGTAGGAAGGCAGTGAGTATGGGTAGCCTTGCTTTCATTCAGTCGGTGAGAGACCATTAGCTTCAGATATTCAGACTCTGGCCAATCAGTTCGTGAGGTTGGATATTTGAGCGTATCAGAGATCGACATGATGATGACCCGCATTTGATGGTCCTTAGGGACACGGTTCAACATGGTGGTTCCAAGCAGGTTACAGTTGGATATGACATTGTTTTGAGGATGCAGGGCCGAATGTGTGTGCCTAATGTCGATGGGCTTCGTGAGTTGATCCTTGATGAGGCTCACGGTTCTAAGTATTCTATTCACCCGGGTGCTGCCAAGATGTACCAGGACCTGCGACAATATTATTGGTGGCGAAGGATGAAAAAGGATATTGTTGCTTATGTGGATCATTACTTGAATTGTCAACAGGTGAAGTATGAGCATCAGAGACCCGGTGGTTTGCTTCAGCAGATAGATATTCCTGAGTGGAAGTGAGAACGTATCACTATGGACGTCGTTGTTGGACTCTCACGGACTCAGAGGAAGTTCGACGTCGTTTGGGTTATTGTGGATAGGCTGACTAAATCAACACATTTCATTCTGGTGGCAAGTACTTATACCTCGGAGCGGTTGGCAGAGATATATATTCGGGAGATTATTCGCCTTCACGGACAAGTATTTGACTTATGAGGAGGAGCCGGTAGCCATTATAGACCGACAGGTTCTTCAGTTGAGGTCAAAGAGTTACCCTTCAGTTCGAGTGCAGTGGAAAGGTCAGCCTGTTGAGGCAGCTACTTGGGAGTCCGAGTCAGACATGTAGAGTAGATATCCCCACTTGTTCGCCAGCTTAGGTACTTTTCTATGTCCGTTTGTTATAGAGGTGGAGATTGTGATGACCCAAAAGTTCATCTTATAAATTAAGACTCCATTACAGGCTCATTAGCCTTAAACACATTAATTTTATTCACCTCGATTTGCATGCACATTCCGGGCGTGAATTCGGAAAGTCGTTATATGAAAATATATGAAATAATAATTTTTGAGATTTAAAAATTAATTTTTAGTTGACTTAGGTCAATGTTTTGAGTAACGGACCTGGAACCGTGTTCTCACGGTCCCGGGAGGTCCGTAGAAAAATATGGGACTTGGGCGTATGCCCGAAATCAAATTCCGAGGTCCCTAGCTCAAGAAATGAATTTTTGATGAAAATTGTTAAACTAAAATTTAAAGGAATTAAAGAAAAGAAGTAATGTTTGAACTCATATGTATCGGGATCGTATTTTGGTTCCGGAGCCCGGTACATGTTGATTATAATATTTAAGTCCTATATGTAAAATTTGGTGGAAATCGGAGTTTATTTGACGTGATTCAGACGTCCGGTTGAGAAGATAGTGAAATTGAAATGTTCTTGAGAAATTCATGAGTTTTAATGCTAAATCCGTAGTTTTAGACGTTATTTTAGCGATTTTATCGCACGAGTAAGTCCGTAGGATGTTTTTAGACTTGTGTGTAAGTTTGGTGTGAGTCCCCGAGGGCTCGGGTGAGTTTCAGGTAGGCTTTGGGATGTTTTAACTTAGGAAAATCTGGTGTTTTAACTGCTACTGGTGCACTGATGCATTGTTCTTTGCGATCGCGAAGCCTCTCACGCGATCGCGAAGAGTAAAAAGGCTGGGGATCATTTTTTCTCTATGTGAACGCATAACACAGGTTGCAAACGCGAAGCACTGGGGGAGATTACCCTTCGCGAACGCGACCTGGCTACCGCAAATGCGATGAGTTATGGTCCTGAGGGAGGGGAGTCTCGAATTGTTCTATGCGAACGTGACCACCTGGTCGTGAACGCGATGGCCATCGTGAGCAACGCATCGTGAACACGTACAATACATCACGAATGCGAAGACCATTGGGCCGTAACTCTCCGCGCCTGGAGTCTTCTCCATATTATTTATTTATTGTTTTATTTAATTCAAAACAATCATATATTTTCTTTGAGCCAAATACTTATAGAAATTTCTTAGTAGTTCATGAATTGTGACTTCAAACCCTAGGTAGCTAGATATTAGCATTAGTTTCGTGATATCATTTTATTACTTCATACGTTATTTTGGTATCATTTATCGGATAATATTATACTTCTCATATGTTTTTAACTGTTTTAAATGTGGAACCCTCTGATGTTGGCTTTCCTAGCAAGAATAGCGTTAGGCGCCATCACGGTCCCGACGGTGGGAAATTCGGGATGTGATAGATTGGGAAGTGCATCTCCCATTGGAATAACTCAAAATAGGAAGTGCGTCTCCAAAGATTGAGGTTGAAAGTCTTGAAATAGGATGTGCGTCTCCTAGGATTAATAGTTCTGATTAGGAAGTGCATCTTCTATTGGAATAACTCAAACTAGGAAGTGCGTCTCTCACGAGTGAGCTCGAAAGTCTTAGACTAGGAAGTACGTATCCTAGGATTGATGGTTCAGAGTAGGAAGTGCGTCTCCTATTGGAATGACTCAAACTAGGAAGTGCGTCTCGTACGAGTGAGGTTGAAAGTCTTGGACTAGGAAGTGCATCTCCTAGGATTGATGGTTCAGAGTAGGAAGCGCGTCTCCTATTGGAATGACTCAAACTAGGAAGTGCGTCTCCTATGAGTGAGGTTGAAAGGCTTGGAGGGAATGTAAATAGGGGTTGGGGCCCTGTATCACTGAGAAAGAATGTAACCAGGGGTTGGCGCCCTGTGTCACAAAGAAAGAATGTATACAGGGATCGGCGCCCTGTATCACTAGTTGGGAATATAATCAGGGGTTGGCGCCCTGTATCAGTGAGGAGGAATGTAACCAGGGGTTGGCACCCTGTATTACTGAGATAAAATATGACCAGGGGTTGGCACCCTGTATCGTTGAGAACCAAGGGTTGGCGCCCTGTTTCTCTTAGAGAGAAGGTAACCAAGGGATAGGATACCTTTTATGGAAATGGAACCTCACTAAGATTAGTGTACCTTATGCTGGAAAATACAGCTATAGATTGGTGTACCTTATACTGAACATGCGACTAGGGAGTGGTGTGCCCTATATCAAAATGGAATCTCAACTAAGGGCTGGTGTACCTTATGCTGGAAAATGAAGTAGTTGATGATGTAATTATGGGCATGCCTAGAAAGAAAAAGCAAATACTTTGAAGAACTTACATTTGGTGGCATTCGTACTTTGAGAACTTCACTTCTATGCTACTTTGTTTTCCTGCTTCAAACAAAGAAAGATTTGTGAGTTTAATAGTGGTGGTCGCTTTATGGCCTTGAATGCCCTGAGCAGTTTGAATCTGCGACCACCTCGTTGTTTGAGAAACGATGTTCCAGTAATGGTACCAAAAGGCTTGGAGGATCTGTATAATGTTCTAGAAACTTTGGATTTCTAATGTCGCCCCTGACTGTTTCGTACCCAGATGTCTAAGGTGTTGCTGAACCTTGTCTACAAATCAAGTCTTTGCTTTGGCGGTTTTTTCCTCTAAAAGTTGAACTTTCTTATCTTTCACCCGATATCATTTTGTGTCTGCGGTACTATCAGCTTTGTCCTTGATGCAATTCTTTCTTAGAGAACTTTATGATTTCTTCAAAACAACTTGTTCGACTTATCGGAGGAAATCACAGTTGGATTTGTGCCTTTTTCAATGTCTTGTACGCCTCACATCCTTGTTTTGCACTTCTGGGAAACGGTGACCAATTTTGTGGCCCTTTATTTATTGGCTTATGTGAAAATAGACCAACAAAGTTTTCACTTTGGAACTTCCATTTGCATGAACCCTCAGATCTTGCTTAACATCAACAACTTATTGTGCATGTTGCTTCCTGGGTATGTCCTTTTAGATGTGCTGGGATTGAACTCGCTTTGCACAATTGGGAAGCTAGTAATGGATTTTGAAATCACTTCTTGGTTGTTTTAACAAAAACTGACTCAAAAATAAAAATGCAAATGGACAAAATGATGCAATGTAAATGTGAGAGAGGATAATATTTAACTGTAAATGCCACTTTACGGGGAAAGAAAGAAAAGGCTCTTTTGAATATGGTAACCAACTTTAATGATCATGACATGCATTTTGGATTGAGCGGTGGAATCTATCTAACCAATCTACCCTTTCTTCTTCTTGTTCCCTTTCGTTTGTGAAGTTGGCCTCTTTGTGACAATCATTTGTATCAAATCATAGCTCACTTTTGACTAATAGTGCCCCAAAAGTTTTTCACTAACCGGTCTCTCTCATTTAATTATCTCTACTTACAATCGCCTTACAATGCTCATGAGGGTTTTCACCATTAAGATAATCTCATTTTCAATCATTATCATGTTTCGCTCTTCGTCTTTTTTGAGCGAGCAACTTGACATTATTCTATGTCGTGTGACAACTGTTGCTTATTGTGTGCTCCCCTTGGAATTCTTAAATATTAATTGGAAGGTCTTTATTTGGAAGACTTTTGGATAGGGTCAAAGAAAGGATATCATGAAGTCTCAAATAGATCAAAGATGACGGGGTTGTGTACTTACAACTCTTGGATTCGACTCTTCATAAAAACATAAAAAAATAACTTCTGCCCCAGTTTCAGATACTGGGGAATTTTCATTTTTGATTTGGTTAGACAGAACCCTAGTGCAGAGCTGCCTACGTATCCTTTAAAGGAATCAAGTCGAACATAGTTCAAACTAACACGGAAGATTTCTTTGTTGTTTTTCTTTTTTCTTTTCTTTTTCTTCGATTTTTATTTTTAACAAATTGCCCCAGCTCCTATTTTCTGGTGGCATGGATTTTCGACTCTTTTCTTTTGTTTTTGGACTTTGACTCTATAGTTGATTCCAAAAGAAGGGGTCAAAGAAAAATAAAATAGGCTCAAAAGGGGTGACGAAGGGTATAAAGTACTTAGGTAGTAGAAAAATGGCCTCTCAGCCTCAAGAATGCCAAACGTACTATCTCTTCTCAGGTTCGGAATTGATGGACATGGCTGTCTTCTTGGTTTTTCCAGTTGTATAGCTCCATAGTTAATATCTTGCTCTCAGCAAATAACCTTTGACAAATCAGAGTGACCTTTTCTTGGTGTTTTCCTTGATGTGAAATGATGCATTCCAGTACCAACTAATCCGTTTTAAGTTCCCTAGGATGCACCTTCTTTCGGAATTTGGGTCATCTTCCCTGATATGATTAGATTATGCAAGCCATGACAAAAAGCCTTTCATCAATTAGTCACACCAGACTTCAAAACTTTCAATTATCCTTAAGCCGGTGTTCATGATAGGTTTGAGATAAACATCTTTAACCTCTACGGATATAACTGTTTTGGTTCCATGTGACAGGCTTGTCATCCAAGTTCTTCAACTTTTTTTTATCCTCCAAGTGTTTTTCTCGATTTAATTCAAGATTGGACATGCTTTCTAAAATCTAGCCGAAAACTCTGCATGCATGTCATGTCACTAAAATTGGTGTGAAAAGAACTATATATGCAAAATAAACATACACGATGGATTAAAATGGCACAAAGCGAAAAGTTGCATTTTATTGATTAAAGGATAGAGAGGTTTGATAACAGGACAAACAAAAAAAAACATCCGGATCACAACCTTGAAATAATACGAATGATAGAAATTATGACAAAATAAGTTACCAAGACTCCTTCCCAGCAATGAGGGGAGTGGCTTTTCAATTATCAAGCTCAACATCTTAGCTGCAAATTTGCACATCGGCATCAAACAGGACCTTCGACAATTTTTATTTCCTTTTATTCAGTGGACATGTTCTTGACATTTTTCACCAAATCGTCCCCATATTCTTTATCATTATAAATCATCCGAACAATGTGTGCTCGGTCATGACGTTTAGGGTGCCGTTATCTTGGACCACGATCATTCCTTCTTGAATCATCATTTCTATTTCCTTTTTCAAAGGCCGAAAATCCTCAATAGTATGCCCCTGGACATTAAAATGGTACATGCACCGTAAAACAGGGTCAAAACCTTTCGCATATGGATCAGGAACATACCCTTGAAGAGGCTAAATCATGCCACAACGTTTTAGCCTTTCAGAAAAACTTGTGTAGGATTCTACGATTGGCGTGAAATTGTCCCTTTGCTTATGTTCCCTTTCGTACTCTTGTTTTGGATGAGGGTTGTAGGGTGATTGAGAGTTATACTGTCGCGGACGAATGTCTCTTGGAGCAGGGGCTCACATTTGTTGGCGATTGGATGGTTGAGCATAAGACTGAGCATTGAATGTTGCATACTGTGGAGCAACTGAGTATCGTGGATCCGGGGGTTGAGATGCTCCCCTTTGGCCTTTTTTTTCCCGCGATGCCATCATGGCCTCCTCATCTTTCTTCTTTTGGTTAACAAGGTTGTCCAACTTATTTTGGATTTCTTGGGTGGCTTCTTAGAGAGCCGCTTGAATTATAATTCGGTCAGTATTGAGGCCATTCTTGACCATTTCTCCTATCTTGATTGCATCAGCAAAAGGTCTGCCCATAATTTGGCCTCGTCACAAGAGGTGGTGGCGGAATTGTATACACAGGCGCACCAGACACGACGAGAGGTGTGTTCCTAACCGGTGCGGTAGGAGGCTGCACATTAGAGGTACCAGGGCCGACATGTAAGCTGTAGTTTGGCACATACCCTGGTGGTAGACTGTGATAGCTCGTTGCTGGGAGCGGTGGTTGAGTAGCCTGGGGTATAGAGGAAATTACCTCAGAGGGACCCTGAGACGGAGGCTGACCAGAGACCCAAGCCTGATACACATCAGTCCGTTGATGTTTCAATCTTCTTACTTCCTCTGACTCTTGCTCAACCGATTGACCCTGAGGGTCGTCACTGGACAACTCGATTTCATCATTGTCAGCCATCACTACTTTCCCCTTAGACCTGGTAAAGTAATGATGTGTTGCTAGTTTCACCACAAACCGACCACCTTAAGCTTACTATATAAGAGGTAACAAACGTGTTAGGGTTAAGAATTTTACAAATACGAATCACACGTAAAGATGCTATGCTCCTAACATTATCAACGTCTCTAACATGCTTTTGGAAGGCTTCATGTTTCATTCCGGCTTATAGGTTTCTACTTATTGACGCTCCTTTTTTTTTCGCTTTTTTACAGCTCGCCTTGTTTTAGAGTCGTTAAAAAAATATTTCGATCGAACCTTTTAGGTCGCCTACGTATCATATCGCTGCATGAATCAGATCATTACGTTGTTCAGGGAAGATCATGAATAAAGTAAATAAACTCACTTTTTTTTTTAGATTTTGAATTTTTTTTAATTTAAAAAAAAAGACTTATAAAGAAGAAATAAAATATTTTTGGATTTTCGAATTGTTTGGCTTTTCTTTTAGAATTTTTGAAAAGAAAGACTTTTAAAGAAGAAAGAAAAAATATATATCTATTTTTTGAATTTTGATTTTTTTGTTGAGAATTTCAGAAGAAAACTTTCAACAAAAGAAAGGAAATATTTTTGAATCTTGAATTTTCTTTTCAATTTTTGAAAGAAAAACTTCTGAAGAAGAAAGAAAATATTTTTGGTCTTTTTAGAAGAAATTAAAACAAAATATTTTTGGATTTTCAAAAATTGAGTCTCAAAGAAAGACTTTTCTAAAGAAGGAAGTAAAGGAAAATATTTTTAGAATTTTTTTTTCTGAAAATTGTGGGCAGGAACTGATGAGGTTTGCCTACGTATCTCACATCTGATGAGAATCAGACTCGTGTAGTTCGGTAAAACTGAGTATTTTTCTCTTTTGATTTTTATGAAAATTAATCTTTACACCTCACGCCAGACTACTACAAAATCTTAGTTAAAAAAAAGGATTATTACTAAAATAGGAGAATTTTTTTTTTAAAAATAATTTCGCTCAACTATTTTTCTAAAGTTGGTCAGAAAGCCTTCCAAATGATGTAGCAAGTAGCACATAAGTGAACATGATGGTCTCAAAAAAGATACCTTTCCTATACGAGCCCGACCCCTGCGTCGAGCTTCGCTAAGTTAAATGATGCAACAAAACGACCCTACTAGGGATAACCAAGCGTGTGGCTTGTTCTTCTAGGTTTTTAAATGTTACAGGAGAAGGTATCTAAACCTAGACTACTCGGGCGGACAACCCAAGCCGAGGAGCGTCAGTGTGCCGGCCGTAGAACGGTTCCCGCTTTACCGGTGGTTCTCCCCGTCTAAACATGTGTGACTAAATCCTTAACCAGGAGCAGGTCTGGCTTTATCTTAGACAAAAAATTTTGTGGAGCTGGTCAGCACACACAACACTCTTACTTATCAGAAGACTCAGATGGGGTGCGAAAGAAGACAATTTATATATACAGTTAAAACAATATCAAAACAGTAAATGAGTGACAATTAGCACATTAGGCTCACATATACAGTAATATCCAAAAATAATAAAATCCAAAAATTATTCAATGTACAAGCTCGAATTCCTATAAGTCCCTAGAGCTGTCACACCCCTTTTCTACCCCCAAAAGATAAGATATGTTATGGATTTGTGGGTTAAAGAGTTTTTCCAATTAACGTTACAAACTTGAGTAGGGATTATTTTATTGTTTAGAGTCGCCACTTGGAATTGATTTTTGGGTGTTCCAAGTCACTTTTATTTGAATCCCTAGTCAAAGAAAGTTTTGACTCTATTGTTATTGGTCTGCGAAAATAAAGTTCGGGTAAGGAATTCTGTTGACCGAGGAGAAAGTATAAGGCATTCCCCGAGTCCTGTGGTCCTAGCACAATCGCTTTTATTGACTAAAACTGGCTTGAATTAATTATTGGATAAACTGTGCTTTATTTTATTTTTCTGAAAAAACATCTAGATGGTATAAAATGAACCTTAAATAAAATCTACTTTTTTTAACGCGTAAGGAACTGGAACCTTCAACGTCCATTTATATGCTTGACATTTAAACACAAGATTAACGAGAGCAGAAAGCTTTTAAGGTACACAGAAGTAAAGAAAACTCAAATAACTTTAACTCAAACCATCTCATCTTTATTCATTATCGTGTAAAGAATTACACCATTGGTTTAGAGATTTACCTGGATAGCAGAAGAATGAACAAATACAACGTAGTCAGTTTTTTCCAAAGTCAAGAAGTGGACAACAGAACAACACCAGGAAGCAAAGAACAACAGTAACAGAACTCAAGAATACCCTAGAGAACCCCAGCAAGAAAGCGCTTGAACTAGCAACTAGTAACCCCAAAAACTAATTAAGATATCTTGCTTTTGTTTTTCCAAAGATTTTGCACGCAAACAATACTCATAAAGGCTCTGAAATTTCAGCTTGCCATATGTGCACAACTGCTGATTTTTTTTGTTAGATATGTGCCCCTTTCTTGAGTGTGTAAAAAACTGATACTTTGTGTGATAGACTGTTGAGACTTTTTTAGGGGAAGAAGCAAGTCCTTCATGATTGAAAACCTTTCCAAAGGATAGATTTTTCACCAAAAATCTGTCCAATACTATTCAAAGGACAGTTTTTGGTCAAAAAATATGTCCAAAGACAGTCCCTTTTACCAACTATGAATAGAGTTTTGGAGTATTGTACTCCAACGGCTTTTGAACAGTAAAAGGCAGCCAAACAAGTACCCTATACTCAAGTATTCAGCTTTTATCATGACTGAAATTCAAGCTAACACACTCATAATTTCAAACTAAGCAAACTATGGATTAATACAAGACTCAAAGGTAACCAAACTAAGTATTCTATTAAACTAGATTGAAATTAATTTGATTTTTACAAACTAACATAGAAAACAACTGAATTCACCAACTAAAGTGCGAAATAGAAATTAAACGAGCATTGTTAACTATCCGACAACGACTAACAACAACAAAATAAACGATTATTAATAGCCGCTAATCAGAACTTAATTGTATGGAAACAACTGATTCATCTCACGATCACAGAAATGACTCATGGCTGAATCAAACAGAAAATTAAGCAACTACGCAAAAAATGAACTTGATCAATCAAATCGACAAGGATCAAAAAGAGAAATTAACTATCGACAAGAAATATACGATTTAGACTGAACCTAAACCTAATTACAGAAGCAAAAATTAGAAAAATAAAAGGGGAACTAGGATTTTACCATAATAACTGAATCAGATTGCCCTCGTCTCTCAAAAAAGATGCAAAACGCAGCAAGTCGACCCCCTGAGCACTGTTTTCTCGATGGCATGTGCTGGAAAAAATGAGCTTCGGCATACTGGTTGATTCCAAATCATGCCAAAGAGAAAAAGGTGTTGTGGGGTCGTGTTTGTGCTAGAAGATCAGTTAGAAGGGGTTGGTTGGGTGTTTCAGGGGCGGCGACAGGCATGGTGTCGGCGTCAGTGGTGGTAGCATGAGGTGAGGGAGAGGATTTTGAGGATTTTGGGTATGGAATGTGAAAGAGTAGGAAGAGAGGAGGAGCTAGTGAAATCTTGAGGGGTATTGGGCGGCAGCGCGTGGCGGGGCAGAGGTGGCAACGCGACTAGGGTTTGGGTTTGTCGATTTTTGGTGGAGATTTGGGGAATTTGGTTTGTAGGTCTAGAAAGAGGGTAAGTAGAGGAATGAGATGGTGTAGGTTTGATGGTGTTTGAAACACCACCGGTGGCGCTGGCGCACGATGGAGGCAGCAGTGGAGCGGCGACGACTTAAGAAAGGGTGATGAGAGAAGAGAGTGAAGAGAGAGGTCTCTAGAGTTCGGGTAAACGACCAAAAAATCTGATTTTTTGGCTCTTTTATTTGGAAAGGGAGATGAAATGTGGTCCGAATTTTTTGGCTCTTTTATTTGGTAAGGGAGATGAAATGTGGCCGGGATTGAATAGATGAGATTTGTTCTCAGCTTCATTAAGTGAAACGGTGTAGTTTCACTATGGAACTACGTCGTTTTGATCTAGGTCTTGGCAAACCAACATTTGGCTGGGTTGGCTGATTTGGGCCGCCAATTTGCCTCAAATTCGGCCCAATCCCTTACTCCCTTAAATTTAACTAGTCTATTTTAATACTAAAAATGCACAAATAAAAAAAACTATTTTTTGGTATATTTGTAATGGGAAATATGGAATTAAAGAGACAACGGTTAGAGAAAAATAATTAATATAACAAAATAATAATGACTTTAGGAGGTGTTAAAATAATGCAAAAATTAGGTGTTCACAATGTGTTAGAATTTTATACATACAGAAGTTTAACATATAATAGAAGATTACGCTTACGTCTTGCAATATCCTTGTCTTTATCTCATTACGACTTATGGTGTACTTACCAAATGATTGGTTTAATGCTAAAGAATAACATTAATCTTATTTTTCTTGGTTGAACCTATAACTTGGCTTATAGTCTGGTAAACACGTAGTTTTATTGGGGTGATCTAACAACGCAGAAGTCTAATTCACTTTTTTGGTAAATAAGATTTTATTACCAACAGATAGGCAACTGCAGAATATACTTCTCACAATTAACATCTACTTTCCAACAAGACAAACTATATTATACAGGATAAAAATTCAGATTTTCAAACTCCTTAGCAAGTCTTGTCTTATGTGATCCCCTATAGAAGATTTCCTATATAATTATTCTGGTGATGCTCTTAGGATCAACTTGTTTATTCTGGAAGACTCTCTGATTTCTCTCAATCCAAAGGTGATAAACACATGCAACCAAAGTCATTCTAAAGATCTCCTCACTTGAACTTCATCCTTTTGCATTACCTTCAGCCCATCTTAACGCATCTGGCCAAATCATAGCAGCTCTATCAATTCTTTGCCATTGTAAGAGCTTGTTCCACACCAGTGCACATACATCACATTGAAAAAAGAGGTGGGATATACTTTCTAGTTGAAAAGCACATATAAGACATGTTTGATTATCAACAACCCCCAATTCATCAACCTATCTTTGGTGGGAAATCTACCAAGAGCTTCCAGTCTTAGGATGGATACTCATTTTGGAGATCCAAGATTATTGCAGACTATTTTCCTCCACTGCACTTTAGGAAAATCACCCCTCATTAGCATATATCATCTTAACGGGGAAGGTTTTCATACCTTGTAAATCTTTTTCTATAATCCCAGCTTGCTGAAGGTGACTTCGCATCTTCAAGATCTTCTGCACTACCTAAGAGGCTTGATTAGCTATAGTTTCTCAAATCTTGACTTCCTTGATGTAATAACCGTGAACCCACTTAACCCATAATTTATCTTTATTGCAATTGATATTCTATAGAAATTTACTAATAACTGCCTTGTTGCATATAAATATATCAAGGATATTAAGACCACCGACACTAGTAGGATAACATGCTTTCTACCAAGCAAGTAATGCTTTCTTTGTCATCTTCACACCTCCAGTCCATAAGAATCGCCTACATGTCGCTTCAATAAGCTTTATCACCTTAGTAGGCAAAACAAATATTTGTGACTAATAAATCTGGATTGAGAAAAGTACATTCTTGATCAACTGAACTATGACTGCGTAAGATAGAAACTTTTTTGTCCAGCCTGTAATCCTTCCCAATATTTTTTTCAATTAGTAGTTGACATTGACTTACTGAAAATCTTTTTGTTCTAAGAGGTACTCCCAAGTATTTGAATGACATCTCCCTTTTAGAAAAGGCAAGTATCCCCAGTATAACTCTATATGCTTCATCTCTCATCCATCCAAAGTAGATAGAACTCTTATCTTTATCTGCTACCCAACCTGAAACTTGAGATAACTCTTGAAAACAATTATAAAGCTTTTTCTTTGATATTAAGTCACCCCTACAAAAGAGTAGTAGGTCATCTGCAAAAGCTAGCTGAATCAACTTCAATTTTGTGCATCTTGGATGATAGTTGAAGTTAGGTTGCTCATCTAATATTTTTAATATCCTGGAGAAGTAGTCCATAGCAAGAACAAATAGGAACAGAGTCTAGGGTCTCCCTGACTCTATCCTCTTCTAGCGGCAAATGGTTCGGTAGGCCAGCCATTGATGTCAATTGAATAAAATACTGACTTCAGGCATGTCATGACCCATTTTATGAACTTGTTCGGGAAATTCATATGTATTAACACATGTTCAATAAAAGGCCATTCCAATGAGTCATATGCCTTTTGCATATCCACTTTCAAATTACATCTTGGAGATATCCCTTTTCTGTCGTATCCTTTAACCAATTCATGACTTAGAATTATATTGTCACTTATCACTCTTCTAGGGACAAAGGTTGATTGGCTATTAGCAATAAGTTCATCCATCGCACTCTGCAATCTAATAATTAGTATCTTGGAAAATATCTTATATAAGAAAGAGCAACAAGAAATAGGCCTAACTTCCTTTATTGAAGAAGGATTCTTCACTTTAGGAATTAGGCTCACTGAAGTGCAGTTAACTGGCTTATACACGACGTATGTTTCAAAGAAATGTAATACAACAATAGTAGTGTCGTCACCTATCACTGACCAAGCTTTCTTTAAAAATAGAGCATTGAAGCCATCCCCTCCTGACGCTTTCATATCATCTATATCCTGCGGAGCTTGGTAAATTTATTCATGTGTTACTGGTTCAGTCAGGAATAGTTGTTGACTTCTGGATGAAACTTGGCCTCTTCTACAGATCTCAGGGATAATAGTAGGTAACTGTATTGTGGTTGTCCCAAGTAGACCTTTGTAGAAGCCAATAACTGTAATAACCCGGCCGGTCGTTTTGAGAGTTAGAGCTCCCATCCCCTATTAACTACTTTCCCCATATCTAATTCTACTATTTTGTGTTGCCGGGAGGGTTCGTGTTGGTTTTTGAAACGAATTGAGACACTTAGTCTCTTATTGGGAGTTTAAGTTGGAAAAGTCGACAGGATATCGACTTGTGTGTAACGACCTCTGATTCGAATTTTTATGGTTTCTTTAGCTCCATTAGGTGATTTTGGACTTAGGAGCGCGCCCGAAAAGTGATTTGGAGGTCCGTAGTAGATTTAGGCTTGAATAGGCGAAATTTGGAATTTTGGCGAGTTTGGTCGGCAGTGAAAATTTTGATATCGGGTCCGGAATGGAATTCCGAGAGTGGGAATAGGTTCGTAGTGTCATTTTTGACTTTTTTTCAATTTGAGGTTATTCAGACGAGATTTGATATGTTTCGATGTCGTTTGTAGAATTTAGAAATTTCAAAGTTCCTTGGGCTTGAATCCGTGTGTAATTCGTGTTTTGATGTTGTTCGGTGTGGTTTGAAGGCTCGAATAAGTTCGTGTAGTATTTTAGGATTGGTTGGTAAATTTAGTTGAGGTCCTGGGGCCTCGGGTGTGTTTCAGATGCTCAACGGGCCATATTTGGACTTAGAAGGATAGCAAATTTTTCTAGTATTCTGCAGCTGGTTTCCTTCATTGCGATAGCGTAAGAAGGCTCACGATCGCATAGAGCATCTGAGAGACCAGCTAAGTTGGTTCTTCGCATTCGCTAAGACAGGGACGCGATCACGTAAGTTTTTCAGGTTATGCATCACGGACGCGTGGGCTAGGTCGCGTTTTCTTAGTGTTAAGTGGACCAGGGCTACACGTTTTGTTCATCGCGAACGAGTTGTATGGTTCGCGATCGCGTAAGTGTGAGAGTTGGAACATTGTGTTTGAGTGGTGTTTTACGAGTTCACATAGAGTAAATTTATGAGTCAACAAAGTTTTTCTTCATGATCGCGAGGTTGTTTCCGCGATCACGATTAAGAAATCACTGGGCAAAATCTAAAGTTAAAAAATGAGGGTTTGAGTTCATATCATAAAATTTGATTGAGATCTTAGTAGAAGGCGAAATTTGGAATGATATTCGGAGGAAATTATTGGGTAATGATTCCTAACTCCTTTATGATTAAATTTCACTAATCTATGCTTGATTTTATCATTTAATTTCGGATTTGGGGTGGAAAATTAGGGAAAATTTAAGTAAAGTTCTTAGGCCAAATTTTGGGATATTGATCGAGATTTTGGTATCGGATTTGAGTGAGTTTGGTATGGTTAGAATCGTGAGTGAATGGGTGTTCATTATTTGTGACTTTTACTCGATTTCGAGACGTGGGCCCGGGGAGGCTTTTTGGGCGTTTTTCTATTTTATTGCCTTAACTTTGATTCTATTAGCTAGATTAGTTACTTGTAGCTATATTTACGTTACGTATTTGATTTGATTAGATTTGGGCCACTCAAAGTTGGATACTCGTGGAAAGAGCGTGATTTCAGATTGATTTGAGCTTGGTTCGAGGTAAGTGGCATGCCTAACCTTGTGTGAGGGAACTCCCCTTAGGATTTGGTACTGTTTGATATATGAGCGCCGCGTACGTGAGGTGACGAGTATGTACACGGGATATTTATTGTAAAACTCCAATTTTTCACTAAATCATAACCTGTTTTCCTTGTTTGAAATACACTAGCCTATGTAACTACCTTGTTTAGATTAGAAAAGCATGTCTACGTGTTTTAACTGCCTATTTGAATTCTCTGCAGCATGTTTAGAAAAAATTCCTGATTTCTTTGATGTGGACTTAGTCTAAGGTGTAGATTTCCTTACTGTAACTGTTATTTATATTAATTGAGCTGCATATTTACTTTTGGAATACGAAATGGTATTCCGGGAGATCCCCCTATACTGCATATTTACTTTGGGACTACTGAAGGATATTCCGAGAGATCCCCCAGCACTACATCTTTAATTTGGGACTAGGAACGGTATTCTGGGAGATCCTCTCTTCACATTTACGTTTGGGACTACGAGACGGTATCCCGGGAGATCCCTTGTTGCTATTACTGTGTTCTGAGCTGTTGGCTTCAATTGAATTCTATTCCTGTTAGATTTTCGTAATTATTTTATTGTAATATTTCCTTTTATCTTATTTAATTATATTTATACCAGTAGGGCCCTGACCTTATCTCGTCACTACTTGACCGAGGTTAGGCTTGGCACTTACTGGGTACCATTGTAGTGTACTCATGCCTTTTCCTGCATATGTTTTCCGTGTGAAGATCCAGGTACTAGCTATCAGCCTCGAGTCTACTTGCATGGTTGCTGCTTCAGGAGACTTCAAGGTACATCGTCCCGTGCCCGCAGAACTAGGAGTCCCCTTCTACCCCCTTGTGTTGAATCTCCCCCTATTTTCTTCAGACATTAATGTATAGAGCAGTTAGAAACTCTTAGAAGCTTGTGATTGGCGACATTCCAGGTGTTAGGAAAAATGATTATTGTATATGCCGAGTGGAACCGTTTCTACTTATTAACCGTTTCATTTCATTTCCGCAATATTAGGCTTACCTAGTCGTAGAGACTAGGTGTTGTCATGACAGTTCACGGAGGGATAAACTGGGCTGTGACAAGTTGGTATTAGAGCTCTAGGTTCATAGGAGTCGTGAGTCATAAACCGGTTTATTAGAGTCTCGCGGATCGGTACGGAGACCTCTGTACTTATCTTCGGGAGGCTATAGAACTGTTAAGAACAATCATACTTCTTTGATTTCTTTGTCATGCGAGTTATTGACATCAAAAATTCTAAAAAGTTTCTATTCTATTCTTTCTCACATATAGTGAGGACCCGTACCAGGAGATCCGACGTTCAGGCACCTGACCCCCCTGCCAGAGCCGCTAGAGGCTGGTGTCGGGGTAGAAGATTACCATACAGTGAAGCCAGAGTACATGCGCGAGCTACGACAGAGGAGCCCCCAACAGCTCCAGCTGGAGGGCCAGCACCGGAGGTTCCTTTTGCTACTCCAGCCCTCCAGGAGACCTTAGCTCAATTCATTAGCTTGTTCAACACTTTAGCTCAAGATGGACTAATTCCGATAGCTCCCGCCAAATCTCAGGATAGGGAGGGGCACAGACTCCCGTAGCCCGTACTCCTGAGCAGAGGGTCCAGGTTGATCAGGCCCCAAATTTTATTCCTATGACCCTAGTGGCTCCGGTTCAGCATGAGACCAAGGTAGCTGCTTCTGAGGTAGAGCAACTTAGACTTGAGAGGTACAAGAAGTACCACCCACCCACTTTCAGCAGATTATCTTTAGAGGATGCTCATGATTTTCTTGATGAGTGTCATTGTATCCTCCACACTATGGGTATAGCAGAGACGAGTGGGGTTTCTTTCACCCCTTTCCAGCTTAGGGGAGCAGCATATCAGTGGTGGCATGCCTATGAGTTGAGTAGTCCGGACGAGGCAGCCTCACTCACTTGGACCCAGTTCTCAAATATGTTTTAGCGTGAGTAAGTCCCTCAGAGCCTCAGGGATGATTGTCATGCAGAGTTTGAGAAGCTGCCTCAGGGTTCTATGACTGTGTCGGAGTATGTAGTCCGTTTCAGTGAGTTGGCCCAGAATGCACCAACTTTGGTTGTTACAGTCAGAGAGAGGGTTCATCGCTTCATTGAGGGACTCCGCCCCAGTATTCAGACCAGTATGGCCAGGGAGTTCGAGATGGACATCTCTTATCAGCAGGTCGTGAGTATTGCCAGGAGAGTGAAGGGCATGCTTTCCCGGAACAGAGAGGAGAGAGAGGCCAAGAGGTCTCGAGAGACTGGTCATTATTTAGGAGCTCATGCACCAGCAGCACGCCATGGTAGGGGTTTTGTGAGTCACCCCTTTAATTCAGCTCTTCCATCAGCCAGCGGTGTTCCAGATCCTCCTAGGCCTTATGAGCCATATTATGCACTGCCAATTTGTGCCTCCTGCTCGGGGTGATATTACCGGCCAGTCCAGCAGACCTGGCCCGAGCTAGTCACAATCGCCGCGTCCTTCGAGGGTTTTTTTTGAGTGTGGTTATACTCATCATATGGTTAGGGATTGCCCCAGACTTAGGAGGGGTGCACCTCCACAGACTTCTCAGCCACCACGTGCTCCACCGGGTCCTCTGGCCATTCTTCCAGCCCCAACTGCCGCCCTACATACTCAGGCAGCTTGAGGCAGAGTTCAGGGAGGTCGAGGTCACCCTAGAGGGGGAGGCCAAGCTAGGTATTATGCCTTTCCAGCCCGTTCAGAGACAATTGCTTCAGATTCTGTCATCATAGGTATTGTCCCACTCTGTCATAGAGATGCATCAGTACTATTTGACCCAGGCTCTACGTATTCATATCTGTCTTCTTATTTTGCTCCACATTTTGGGGTATCTCAGGATTCTTTGATTTCCCCTGTTTATGCACCTACTATTGTGGGAGATTCTCTTGTTGTGGACTGCATATATCGGTCGTGTTTGATTGCTATTAGTGGTTTTGAGACCAAAGCTGATTTGTTATTGCTCAATATGGTAGTTTTTGATGTTATCTTGGGCATGTACTAGTTGTTGTCCCATTATGCTATTCTTGATTGTCACACAAAAACTGTGACGCTGGCTATGACAGGCTTACCACGATTAGAGTGTAGAGGTACCTTAGAGTATACTCCCCATAGGGTCATTTCATTTTTTAAGGCTCAGTGAATGGTTGAGAGGGGGTGTGAAGGGTATTTGGCCTATGTGAGAGATGTCAGTATTAATACCTCTACAATTGATTCAGTCCCAGTAGTGAGGGATTTCCCTGATGTATTTCCATCGGATCTTCGGGGCATGCCGCCCGACAGAGACATTGATTTTGGCATTGATTTGTTGTCGGGCACTCAACCCATCTCTATTCCTCCTTACCGTATGAATCCTCCTGATTTGAAGGGTTGAAGGAGCAGTTGCAGGAATTGCTTAATAGGGGCTTCATTAGGCCAGTGTTTCACCTTGGGGTGCTCCGGTCTTCTTTGTGAAGAAAAAAGATGGTTCTATGTGTATGTGTATTGATTATCGCCAGCTGAACAATGTTACAGTGAAGAACAGGCATCCATTGCCTCGCATTGATGATTTATTTTATCAGTTACAGGGGGCCGGGGTGTTTTCCAAGATTGACTTGCGTGCTGGCTATCATCAGTTAAAGATTTGGGAGCTGGATATCCCAAAGACTGCTTTCAGGACCAGATATGTTCATTATGAGTTTCTTGTCATGTCTTTTGGGCTGACCAATGCCCCAACAACCTTTATGCATTTGATGCGTAGTGTGTTCTGGTCTTATCTTGACTCCTTTGTCATTGTGTTTATTGATGACATTCTAGTGTATTCCCGGATTCGGGAAGATCATGAGCAACACTTGAGGGTTGTGCTTCAGACTTTGAGGGAGAAGAGGTTGTATGCAAAATTTTCTAAGTGTGAATTCTGGCTTGATTCAGTGGAATTTTTAGGTCTCGTAGTATCTAGTGATGAGATCAAGGTAGATCTGAAGAAGGTGGAGGCAGTGCAAAGTCGGCCTAGACCATCATCAGCTACGGAGATATGTAGTTTCCTTGGTTTGGAGGGATAATACCATCACGTTGTAGAGGGATTTTCATCTATTGCAGTACCTATGACCAGGATGACCCAGAAGGGTGCTCCGTTCAGGTGGACAAAAGAGTGTGAGGAGAGCTTTCAGAAGCTCAAGACAGCTTTGACTACAACCCTAGTATTGGTATTGCCTACAGGTTCGGGGTCTTACACTATATATTGATGCCTCGAGGATTGGTCTTGGAGCGGTATTGATGCAGAACGGTAGGGTGATTGCCTACACATCCAGACAGTTGAAGGTGCATGAGAAGAATTATCCTGCCCATGATTTGAGTTAGCAGCTATTGTTCACGCCTTGAAGATCTGGCGCCATTATTTGTATGGTATTCCTTGTGAGAAATACACTGATCACC
This sequence comes from Nicotiana paniculata, assembly GCA_005239505.1. Lineage (NCBI taxonomy): Eukaryota > Viridiplantae > Streptophyta > Magnoliopsida > Solanales > Solanaceae > Nicotiana > Nicotiana paniculata. The sequence goes on from ML347488.1 coordinate 44,760, forward strand.
TGAGTTTGCAACAACTGTTCAAGAAAAAGGATCTTAGTTTTTGACAGCGGAGGTGGTTGGAGCTACTTAAGGATTATGACATCACTATATTATACCACCCAAGGAAGGCCAATGTAGTGGCCGACACCTTGAGTAGCCGGGCGGAGAGTTTGGAGAGTTTGGCATATCTTCCAGCAGCAATAGAGAGACCCTTAGCATTGGATGTTCAAAATTTAGCCAGCCATTTTGTGAGACTTGGCATTTTGTAGCCGAGCGGGTATTGGCTTGTGTGGTCGCTCGGTCTTCTCTTTATGACCGTATCAGGGAGCGTCAATATGGTGACCCCTATCTTCTAGTCCTTCAGGACAGGGTTCGACAAGGTGATGATAGAGATGTGACTATTGGTGATGATGGAGTGATGCGGATGAAGGGACAGATATCTGTGCCTAATGTGGATGGACTTCGAGAGTTAATTCTTGAGGAGGCCCACAACTCACAGTATTCCATCCATCCGGGTGCCATAAAAATGTACCAGGATTTGAGACAACACTATTGGTGGAGGAGGATGAAGAAGGATATAGTTGGGTTTGTGCCCAGGTGTCTCAACAATCAGCAGGTTAAGTATGAGCATCAAAGACTGGGTGGCTTGCTTCAGAGATTAGAGATCCCAAAGTGGAAGTGGGAGCGGATCACTATGGATTTTGTAGTTGGACTCCCACGGACTTCGAGGAAGTTTGATGCTATTTGGGTGATTGTGGATCGGCTGACCAAGTCAGCTCACTTCATCCTAGTGATGACTACTTACTCTTCAGAGAGATTGTCTGAGATTTACATCAATGAGATTGTTCGCCCTTCATAGTGTCCCAGTTTCCATAATTTCAGACAAAGGTACACAGTTCACATCACGGTTCTGAAGGGAAGTACAACAGGAGTTGGGTACTAGGGTAGAGCTGAGTACAACTTTTCACCCTCACACGGACGGGCAATCCGAGCGCACGATTCAGATTCTAGAGGATATGCTCCGTGCTTGTGTGATGGAGTTTTGAGGGTCATGGGACCGGTCTTTTCCACTTGCGGAGTTTGCCTACAACAACAACTATTAGTCCATCATTCAGATGGTACCGTATGAGGCCCTATATGGTAGGCGGTGTCAGTCCCTAGTGGGTTGATTCGAGCTAGGCGAGGCCCGACTGTTGGGTACAAACTTGGTCCAGGATGCCCTGAATAATGTGAAGATGATTCGGGATAGACTTCGCACAACTCAGTTCAGACAGAAGAGTTATGCGGACCGGAAGGCTCGCAATTTAGCATTTATGGTTGGATAGCGGGTCTTGCTTCGGGTATCGCGTATGAAGGGTGTCATGAGGTTCGGGAAGAAGGGCAAGCTGAGCCTGAGGTACATTGGTCTTTTTGAGATGTTGCAGCGTGTTGGGGAGGTTGCTTATGAGCTTTCTATACCTCCCAACCTAGCAGGAGTTCATCCGGTATTCCACGTTTCTATGCTCCGAAAGTATCATGGTGATCTGGCTCATGTGTTGGGTTTCAGTTCAGTCTAGTTGGACAAGGATCTATCTTATGTTGAGGAGCCAGTGGCTATCTTGGATAGGAAGGTCAGAAATTAAGGTCAAAGAACATTGCTTCAGTAAAGGTCCAGTGAAGGGGTCAGCCGGTCGAGGAGGCGACTTGGGAGCCCCAATCCCTTATTAACTGCTTTCCCCGTATCTAATTCTGCTATTTTGTGTTGCCGCGAGGGTTCGTGTTGGTTTTTGAAACGAATTGAGACATTTAGTCTCTTATTAGGAGCTTAAGTTGAAAAAGTCGACAGGATGTTGACTTGTGTGTAACGACCTCTGATTCGAATTTTTATGGTTTTGTTAGCTCCGTTAGGTGATTTTGGACTTAGGAGCATGCCCGGAATGTGATTTGGAGGTCCGTAGTAGATTTAGGCCTGAATTGGCAAAAGTTGGAATTTTGGCGAGTTTGGTCGGCAATGAAAATTTGATATCGAGTCCGGAACGGAATTCTGGAAGTGGGAATAGGTTCTTAGTGTCATTTTTGACTTTTGTGTAAAATTTGAGGTCATTCGGACGAGATTTGATATGTTTCGATGTCGTTTTTAGAATTTAGAAATTTCAAAGTTCCTTAGGCTTGAATCCGTGTGTAATTCGTGTTTTGATGTTGTTCGATGTGGTTTGAAGGCTTGACTAAGTTCGTATGGTATTTTAGGATTGGTTGGTATGTTTGGTTGAGGTCCCGAGGGCCTTGGGTGTGTTTCGGATGCTCACGAGTCATTTTTGGACTTAGAAAGATAGTAGATTTTTCTTGTGTTCTCCAACTGGTTTCCTTCATCGCGATCGCGTAAGAAGGCTCGCAATCGCGTAAAGCATCTGAGAGACCACCTAAGTTGGTTCTTTGCGTTCACTAAGACGGGGAATCGATCGCCTAAGTTTATAAGGTTATGCATCATGGACGCGTGGGCTAGGTCGCGTTTGCATAGTGTTAAGTGGACCAAGGCCACGCGTTTTGTTCATCGCAAACGCGTTGCATCGTTCGCGATTGTGTAAGTGTGAGATTTGGAACATCGCATTCGCGTGATGTTTTACGCGTTCACGTAGAGTAAATTTATGAGGCAATGAAGTTGTTCTTCGCGATCGCAAGGTTGTTTCTACGATCGCGATTAAGAAATCACTAGGCAGAATTTAAAGTTCAAAAACGAGCGTTTGAGTTCATATCACACAATTTGATGGAGAGATCAGTAGAAGGAGAAATTTTGGAGAAGTTTTTGGAGGAAGTTATTGGGTAATGATTCCCAACTCCTTTATGATTAATTCCCACTAATCTATGCTTGATTTCATCATTTAATTTCGGATTTGGGGTGAAAATTGGGAAAAAGTTAAGAAAAGTTCTTAGGCCGAAATTTGGGATTTTGATCGAGAATTTGGTATCGTATTTGAGTGAAGTTGGTATGTTTAGACTCGTGAGTAAATGTGTGTTCATAATTTGTGACTTATACCCGTTTTCTAGACGTGGGCCCGGAGAGGCTTTTTAGGCGTTTTTCTATTTTCTTGCCTTAGCTTTGATTTCATTAGCTAGATTAGTTACTTGTAGCTATATTTACGTTATGCAATTGATTTGATTAGATTTGGTCGACTCGGTGATTTCGAATTGATTTGATCTTGGTTAGAGGTAAGTGGCTTGCCTAACCTTGTGTGGGGGAACTCTCCTTACTATTTGGTACTGTTTGATATATGAGCGCCGTGTACGTGAACTGACGAGTACGTACACATGATATTTGTTGTAAAAACTACAGTTTTTCACTAAATCATAACATGTTTTTCCTTGTTTGAAATACACTAGCCTATGTAACTACCTTGTTTAGATTAGAAAAACATGTCTACGTGTTTTAACTGCCTATTTGAACTCTGTGCAGCATGTTTAGAAAAAATTCATGATTTCTTTGATATGAACTTAGTCTAAGCTGTAGATTTCCTTGCTGTAACTGTTATTTATATTGGTTGAGCTGCATATTTACTTTGGGACTATGAAACGGTATTCCGGGAGATCTCCCTGTACTGCATATTTACTTTGGGACTACGGAACGGTATTCTGGGAGATCCCCCGACACGGCACTTTACTTTGGGACTATGGAACGGTATTCCGGGAGATCCCCCCTGCACATTTATATTTGGGACTACGGGACGGTATCCTGGGAGATCACCTGTTGCTATTACTGTGTTCTGAGCTGTTGGCTTCCATTGAATTCTATTCCTGTTAGATTTCCGTATTTTTTCTACTGTAATATTTCTTTCGGTCTTATTTCATTATATTTATATCAGTAGGGTCCTGACCTGATTTTGTCACTCGATCGAGGTTATGCTTGGTAATTACTGGGTACCATTATTGTGTACTCATGCCCTTTCCTGCACATGTTTTCCGGGTGCAGATCCAGGTACTAGCTATCAGCCTCGAGTCTAGTTGCGCGGTTGCTGTTTCAGGAGATTTCAAGGTACATCTGTCCGCGTCCGGAGACCTCGGAGTCCCCTTCTATCCCCCTGTGTTGAATCTCCCCCTATTTTCTTCAGATATTAATGCATAGAGCAGTTAGAAACTCTTAGAAGCTTGTGACTGGTGATATTCCGAGTTTTGGGAAAAATGATTATTGTATATGCCGAGTGGCACCGTTTCTGCTTATTAACTATATCTGCTAGCCGTTATCTTGTGTTTTTATTTCATTTCCGTAATAATAGACTTACCTAGTCGTAAAGACTAGGTGCCGTCACGATAGTTCACGGAGGGAGAAATTGGATCGTGACAATGATCTCCTCTGCACTTTCACCTTCAGTCTGAATTCACTGCCCAGTACAGTTCTTTAACTTTTTAATCTGATTATGAGCAGCTCTATTTTTTACAGTTGCAAAAAAATAAGTTATATTTGAATCTCCCAATTGCAGCCACTGTATTCTTGATTTCTGTTTATATATGCTTTCTTCTACCATTGACCACTTTTCCAATTTCTTCTTCAGATTTCTTTCCTGTTCAAACAAATTTACACCATGCCTAAAATATCTCATTTCTTCATGCAAATCTTTCAGCTCTCTTCTAGTGTTGTTTATTCTGTTTCTTATATTTGAAAATTCTTTGATATTCAGTGACTTCATTTCTGTCTTAGCATTCTTCAGTTTCAGCCATACTCTTTTCATAGAATTCCTTATAACAGTCTTTGCCCAACCTGTTGCCACCTTTGCCAAGAACTCCTGATGATATGCCAGATGATTCAAGAATTTGAACGGCCTTGACATTCTGCTGATTGTTTCAAAAAAGGTGACACATAGAGGAGAATGATCAGAGAAGTTGGGGTCTAAAATCTGCACATCTACTTGAGATAGATAGGTCATCCATTCAGCATGCTCAATCAATTTTACTAAAGTTATGACTATTAGTGCAAGTGAATTCTTTGCCGAAGGTGTTGGGATATACTATTAACCATGCGGTTTAGACCTAGCATTTTGTTTTATTCTTTATGGAACAATTGTTTATTTAATTTATTCAATTTAATAAAGTAATATTTTAAATAGATCATTTGTTACATGTGTGTCCTTTTAGTTATGTAGTAGACAATTTAGTGTATGGAGTCTTAGCTCATGCACAAAAGATTAAATTGTTGGTTCTCATAATTAATAAACGATGTTCACAATCAAAGATATTGTTGGACAAAATATCTTGATGATTGTAGCACAAGATTATAGTATAATTTGTCTTGATTATGGGAGTAGTTTTACTCCGACTTCTTGTGCTAGTATACTCGGTGTATATTGAACGGACCAAGTAGAGAAAAAATGTTTTTGTACTGCATATATAAACCATTTTCTCCAAATTCATTAAATGAGCTTATACTCCTAATCTTGATATAATTATTATGATCAATGTAATTTGTTTATTGTTTTGATTTATCAAAAGGTACGACTCTATTCAGAGTTAGTGTATGCCTAATAGATTGGACAATAACGAATAATATTTGTGAATAATTATTAGTTGATAGAATCCATGACTCAGTTCTGAGTTTGATGATACCCCTTTATGTGAGCTTATAAGTTTTTATGTGAAAACTCGGCTGGTGGATTTTGTATCCGTCACATGAAATAGTTTAAGCGGAATTCTAAAGGATTTAATTAGTTGATTAAATTAAATTTTCAGTGATTTGATTTGATTAACTGGTATTTGAGATCTTAACATGGGGAGTTAAAATAAGTGTTATTAAATTTTCGAAATTCATATTGAGGAGTTCAATTGCAGTTTTTTAGTGGAATAAATTACAATTAATTATAGTAAGAATTAATTCATGCTAATTTCGAATTAACGCTATAATTGGTAGCCTCTTATTATTTCTGTGTTCCCTGTTATACCTAGTAAAAACCTGAACAAGACTTGGGTAAAAAGTTAGAAAAGTCATTTGGTAGAGCTGGAGTAGGATTCTACTTGTAAAAGCAGAATCCTACATGTTTTTGTTAACATAATTTCGGCCAAAAAATAACTCTACTTAAGGAAGACTAATTTCACATAATTACTTACTTTTGAGAGTTGTATTATTTTTGCCCATTCAAAAACAAAATCGTCCAAGGTTTTACTAGGCATATAGTAAAAGACTGCAGCCCTAGATTCTTGCTGTTTGGAAGATTTGTGCAACGATTTCAAGAGGTTAGTACTTCTAATCTTGTGATTATATCATTGTCTAGTGTACATGTATTTGATGTTTAGTTTGGATGCTTGCTTCCGCTGCGCATGTTCTAACATAAGGTACTCAATTCACACGCCCTAGTATCTAGAATAAAGTCATTGAAATCCCAGGTTTCAGACTTTACTACTGCATTGCCATTGATTCTATCCTCTAATCGCAAAATTGTGTTGAAATCTCCCATGATAAGCCAGGGATTTTGAATACCGTTTGCCAAATCGCTCAGTTGCATCCACGATATTCTTCTATCTTGCACTGTATGTAACCCATACACAGTAGTATAATAAAACTCACTCATCATAGTTAAGCTTTTCACATATCCATGTATAATTTGATCTGTCATGTATATCAGTTGGAAGTCGATCTTATCAATATCCCATGCCATGCCCATCTTTTACCAATTTTTCCGATGATACTTTCAGCCAGGGGTGTTCATAAAAATCCAAAAAACTAAACTAAACCGAAAACCGAACCAAACTGACTAAAAACTGATATTTTTTCGGTTTGGTTTGATTTTTGTTTTGAATTTTAAAAACCGATCAAATTTGGTTTGGTTTTGGTTTTAATCAAAAAATAAACTGAAAAAACCCGAACCAAACCGAATATAGAAGTAACTATTTAAAATTTATTATTATACCTATATATATATATATATATATA
>ML347490.1:0-36589 GCA_005239505.1 Nicotiana paniculata
TGGTATGTACGGACTCGTGGGAGGATAAGGATTCTTGTGATGTAAATTTTATCAGATTCTGAGGCGTGGGCCTAGGGCTCGGGTTTGGCCGAATTTTGAGTTTCTTGTATAATTTGATAGTTTTCAATTGAGTTGTGTTCCTTTAGTATATATTGATGATGTTGAACTGGTTTTGACTAGATTCAGAGCAATCGGGAGCCAATTTGAGGGGCAAGAGCATAGCGGACTAGTGTTGTAGCCTGGTAGAGGTAAATAATGGTTATAAATCTTGTCATGAGGGTATGAAACCCCGGATTACATATTTCTCACTGATTTTAGAATGGCGCACATGTCGGATGACGAGTATGTGGCGCGCACTGACTTTTGGATTGGACTAGGTCCTCTCCGCGACAACTATTGAGTTGCATATTTTACTCAAGACCTTATGTTAAATTATGTTCTAAATATTGTTGAAATATTTGGGCTATATCTGTTTAGACCCCTTGGGGGCTTTTTACTGCTGTTTTACTCACTATGTATTGATGATTTCACCCAGCCACATTGTGCTTACTGTTTTCGAAACTCAGCCTGATTTACACTACTTTGAGATTTAAAAATGATATTTTGGGTCGAGTACCCTGTTTTTCTGATTTGCCCGAGGGGCTTTTTGAGTGGTTCTGCTGAGTGAGGCCGAGGGCCTGATTGTGAGGATATGATACGCCACGAGGTGGCTTGATATTAGCGCTTGGGCTGAAGGAGCCCCTCCGGAGTCTGCACACACCCCCAGTGAGCACACCGAGTGTCGAGTGCCGAGTGATTGGGAGGCATGAGTGACTGTGAGGTGCTGAGTGACTGTGAGGTACTGTGTGAATGATTTTGATTGACTGTGAGGCATGCCCGAGGGGCTGATTACGATACATGATTTGCCCGAGGGGCTACTTATGATTTTACTACTTTCACTCTGAGCTTATGAAATATGTTTTGCCCGAGGGGCCTCTATATGATTCATTTCATTTTCCTACTAAATCTTTCGGTTTGAAGTTGTTGAAAATATACATTCTTCAAAGGATTTTTCTGAAGTTGGTTTTAAGGCATGATGATTTCATATATCTATGTTATACTGTTGGAAACAAACGTTGTGCATCTTGTGAATTTATGACATTGATTTTATGTGTTTCTTGCTGCTCAGACCTGATTTATTTTCATTACTACTGGGTTGGTGTACTCACATTACTCCCTGCACATTGTGTGCAGATCCAGGTGTTAGGGCAGGGTGAGCTGTCTATCTGTTCCAGAGATTCTCGGAGGTTTGCGAGGTAGCTGCATGCGTCTGCAGTCCTGCTCCCTCTCCTGCTTACTATTATAGAATTTATTTTCTTTTGAGTTGTATATTTTATGTAGATGCTCATGACCAGTGACTCCGGATTCTCGGGGGTTGTATTTAATATTCAGTATAGCTTATCTGTCTTATAAATGCTGAAAGGAAACCTTTATGGGTAATCAGTATAGTAAAGATGTAAATGGAAGCTTATTATGATTCGAGTATAGTTTTGGCTGGCCTAGTTCCATGATAGGCGCCATCACGACTGGACTAGATTTGGGGTCGTGACAGTGACATTTCTGAAATTCAATTTTGACCACACGTGCAAGTCATAATACCTGAAGGGAACCTACTCAAGGCCTCAAACCGCTGAATGACGCGCTAGAGCTCAAAACGACCGGTCGCATCGTTACAGATTGTGCTTCCTCAAACACTTGTATAGCATTTTGATTCGTAATAATATACTAACTTTTTTACTTTGTGTTCTAGCGCTCTTTTTATGGAATAAATTTATGTACCCTAAATTCTTTTTTTTAACTTGAATAAGAATTCTACTCTTATGATGAAGGTGTTGAAGTTCAAAAATTATGTTATTTCCTTTCCCTATGAGTTCTTCCGCTTAATATTTTAGGATTATTTTTGTATATTACTATTGTATTTATGCTTTTATAATAATATAGGCTCTCCTTTTTCTAAATGGATTTGGACAATATAATACATTCTCAAATTATATTAGTAATACGGCATTATAATACGTTTTCAAATTAAATAAGTAATAGAAATTTTTAAGAAGTATATCCTAAAATTAATAGGATTAAATGACTAAAGATATTGTATTCATGATTTTATAATAATATAGATTATTTATAATTTGATCCAAAATCAAGATATATTTTAGGAAATAGTCTCGCGCCAAATTTTTAAAGCACGTAAGAGTAATGGTGTTCGTCCGAATTTTAAATCATGTCAAACAAAATCTTAAAGCACACAATAGTAATGGTGTTCGTCATGATTTTGCCACTAAATTCTAATTATCACCAGAATTTCAGCCACAATACTGAAAAAATTCTAATGATTCTTCCTAATGAAATCTTGACAATCACCATAATTTTGTCTAGTGTACTTTAAAATTATGGCGCTTATGGAAAATCTCGCCTTGACGTATTTTAAAATTTTTTCATAGTGCTTTTTCCTAAAATTTTTATTAGTTGAACCAAAAACATAATAGTGGCACAAAAGCATCTTATTCGTAACATTCCCTCTAAATGTCGAGGATTCTTGAATCTCGATACCAATTGGCATATACCATTTGACTGCCCAATCAAATGGCAACGGCTAATGCAGTAAAAACAAGAGAAATCTCACTTTATACCTAGTAAGCCCAAACTATTTATCCTTTAGTACCCAGGTCAAAACTATTTACTTTTTCTACCCATGCGGCCCAGACTATTTACGTGCCCTACCCATTAGCGGATTACCATACCACCATCATTTAATGCCTCATTTAATTTTTCTTCATCCTTTAATGCTACAGAGTTAGCTTCAAAACCTCCATAGCCAAACCATGAGAATACATATTTCACCCAGCATTCAGTGATTCGAGTTTTTAATTTTTTCTTCAGATTTCGTTATATCTCTTCGTCTAATAGTAATTTCTGGATGAAATTTTTGGATGTGAAAGTAAATCTTAGTGAAAGTGGGTTTTCAAATCATAGAATTTTTAATTTTTAATTTTGTACTTTTGTGAATCAATGTCCCTGGGTTGTTTTTTTCACTATATGGTTCGGAAGCATTGTGCCCGTAGATGGTGGCGCCGTGCACGACATCATTCTTCAACCCAAGTAGCTGCTGAATCAGTTGCCTCAGCCATGTTCGGTCCTAGTTTTTCATTATTTTTTGATTCTCCATCTGTGTTTAGTCCTAACCCTATCAGTTTTCTTGTTGAAAACACAACTAAAAATATAGAATTAAAGGGTGAAAAAGGCAACAATATTGATGCTTTGTCAGTCGATGGAACTCCTTACGAGCCATTACCCGTAAAAAATTCCGAACCAGTCATATCAGGTGCTGCGGTGAATGATAAGGGAAAAACTAAAGTTGTTGAGGATTCTGAGATATGGGGGAGCCGACGTGAATCCGTGCCTGACACAGAGACTCAACCAGTCGATGTTGATTGTGACGATGGTTCTCAAGTAAAGAAGAAAAAATTTGGTGTGGAACCCAAGAAGGAAATTTTCTTAAAATTAGTATCTGTGCTTTTGAACATATAGTACGTTGTTATTTTTTGATTTCCTGGTATGCTTTTGTATTATATTATAGTTATAGTCAGTTGTGTAAACTGGGAACGACCCCGTACAACTGTATACCCTATTGGTATAGCTATATAATATATTGGTATCATATGTTTGTTGGAACCATAGTTGCGGGAACGACCCCATACAACTATATACCCTGTTAGTATAATTATATACTATATTGGTATCATATCTTTTTGGCTGTATTAACTTCCTTTAATTGGTACAATATGTGATTTTTCTTTAATAATAGAAGTATGTACAATATCTTAAAATATTTTATTATATTAATATGTGGTACACTATTTTTTTAAAATTTTTCTCTTTATGCATGTGTTATGTAATAGTAGAATAGTCATATATAGTTGGCGAAAATTAACCAGTAGAACTATATAAATTATTGGTATAACTATATGCCATATTGGTATCATATAGTAGTTGTAATATTTTTTGGTTGTTTATCTGCTTTTTTAAGTGAATTCTATTTCTGAAATTATTTATATGATCATGTTTTGCATTGTTGAGATTTCCTTGTGCCTATGGACATAGAGTATGTGTGTTATGTAATAGTTTTTATAGTTATAGGTAGTTGTTGAAACAACCCTGTACAACTATCCACCCTGTTAGTATAACTATATACTATATCGGTATATTGGTGTCATATGCTTTTGGATTCTTTTTTGGCTGTATTGGCTGCATTTAATTGGTACATTATTTGTGTCACGCCCAAAATTTAACTAGTCGTGATGGAACCTAATCCAACCCGCTAGGTAAGCCAATTAAAAACTATCAAATTCCAATGAAATTTAATAAAACAATTAAATGAAAGAAAATATCTGAATCTTATATATTCCCCAAGGACTGATAGTACAAATCATGAGCGTCTAAGATTTAGAATTTAAAAAGCTGGTATTAAAATAAGTACATCATCTGTTTGAAATATACATGAGCAGATCTTCATAAGTCTAGAGCTACCATGAACAAGAGGAAGCTATAACTGGAACACATGTACATCTTCAAATCCAGCTCCCGTCTAACACAACAACATCAACATCAACATCTGCACGCAAGGTGCAGAAGTGTAGTATGAGTACAACTGACCCATGTACTCAATAAGTAACAACCGAACCTTAGATTGAAAGTAGTGACGAGATGGAACACATGTTTAAGTCCAACACTAATAGACAACAACAATTCATAGCAATATAGTAATAATGGTACAAGAAACATACTCAGATATAAGATGCTCATCTCGTTCACAGTTCTCAAAAATAGGTATACTTTTCAAGTATATCAGTGAATACCCGATTCTTTTACCGAAATCGCCAAAATATGAGTAGGTTTATAAAACTGTGATTTTACCCAAAACTTTTCAACAATAAATAAGGTGTTTCATTTTTTCGATCGCATGAGGAAAGTACATCTCTATGCCTACATGTCACTATGCACGTGAAATCATGAATTTCACTATAATTGGGTAGTATAAAGAAATGCATCTCTATGCATGTATCTCAAGTATGCAAGTCAAATGCAATTGTATATCTGTAATGAACTCATGTATTCACATGTAACGACCCCGCCAGTCGTTTTGAGAGTTATAGCCCCTTTTCTCCCTCTTTTGTGCTTTACAACTGTTATATGTATTACCGGGTTAGTTGGTTCGGGTCCGAAGTGGTTTCGGAGAGAATTGAGACACAATCTCCTAATTGGTAGCTTAAGTTGGAAAAGTCAACCGAAAGTCGACCTATGTGATAAAGACCTTGGATTCGAATTTTGATGGTTCTGCTAGCTTCGTTGGGTGATTTTGGACTTAGAAGCGCATCCAGAATGTCATTTGGAGGTACGTAGTAGAATTAGGCTTGAATTGGCGAAAGTTAGAATTTTAACGATTTTGACCGGCATTGGAAATTTTGATATCGGGGTCGGATTGGATTTTCGTAAGTTGGTGTACGTTCGTGGTGTCATTCTTGACTTTTGTGGAAAATTTGAGATCAATCGGACGTGATTTGATAAGTTTCGGTATTGTTTGTAGAATTCGGAAATTTCAAAGTTCTTTAGGCTTGAATCCGGGTGTAATTGGTGTTTTTGATGTTATTTGAGGTGGTTTGAGGATTCGATTAAGTTCGTATTAGGTTATAGGACTTGTTGGTATGTTTGGTTGAGGTCCCGAGGGCCTCGAGGTGATTTTGGGTGGTTAGCAGCTTGATTTGAGTTGCGAATTGCAGCCGAAGTGCTGCTGCTACAGGTGTAACCGCACCTGCGGAGTGGGGACCGTAGGTGTGAGCCCACAGAAGCGAATGAGGAGCCGTATAAGTGGCCAAGGATGAGCTAGAAGTCGTAGGTGCGAATATGTTCCCGTACCTGCGAGAGCCGTATAAGCGGACAGCTGGGCGCATGTGCGAGTGGGAGCCACATGTGCGATGGATTCTCGCACCTGCGATAGTTGCAGATGCGGTCGCATAGCCGCGAGAGTGGTGCCTCAAAATTTAAGTGGAATCTGCACCTGCGATGATATTTCCGAAGGTGCGGCGTCGCAAATGTGACAGAGGGCTCACAGGTGCGAAAAGTCTGGGTAGAAGCTTAAAAAGCAAGGGTTCGCGATTTTGGTATTATTTCCACATTTGAGACTCGGACTTAGGTGATTTTGGAAAATATTTTCGAGGGGATCATTGAGGTAATCTCTTGAACTCGTTTTGGATCATAAATCGTGTTTCCCCACTGATTTCCCCACCTAATTAGCAAGATTTTGAAGAGAAATTTGGAAGTTTAGGCCTTGGGAATTGGAGAGTGGATTTTTGGGATTTGGGTGGCCGAATGATGTCGGATTTTGATGAATTTAGTATGGGTAGAGTCGTGAGTGAATGAGCTTCCGTGTTTTGTGATTTTTATCGGATTTCGAGACGTGGGCCCTGGGGCCGGGTTTGAGCCGATTTCAGATTTGGGTTATATTTTAGTAGTTTTCTTGTGGAATTGATTCTTTTAGCCTATATTGATTATTTTGTACTGTTTGTGGCTATATTCGGGGCATTTGGAGACGATTCGAGAGGCAAGGGAATTTCCGAGTAGGATTTCTGCGCAGTTGAGGTAAGTAATAGTTTTAAATCTGATCTTGAGGGTATGCAACCCAAAGTTTGGTATGATGTGACTATTTGGAGGTGACTCACAGGCTTGGTGATGGGAATGTGAGCGTACACCGTGAGGGATTGTGACTTGGTCCGTCCCATGAGACTGTAAAGTCGAATGTCCTTTTATGCTTACATGTATACCTTGTCTTTTAGCAATTTGACCGCCTTTCATGTTAGAAATCATGCTTAGGATATGTACCTTCTTATTGTTGTTATACTCATACGTAGCATTTCTTGTATATTTTTACCTCAGTCGCTGTTATTCCCTGCTGATACATTCTAACATCCTGATTTGGGCTGATTCCCTTTCATTACTGAGGGCTGTGAGACTAGAGAGGTTCATGACTGAGTGAGGCCGGGGGCCTGTATGTGAGGTATAGATTCCGTAACACGTGAGTTATTCTTGCGAATCATGATGTTGTACCTTAGCACGTGAGTTGTCCGTGCAGATTCTGGTATGATATGGTAGCACGTGAGTTGTCCGTGTGGACCTTGATATGATATTATAACACGTGAGTTTTCCGTGCAGCACGTGAGTTGTCCGTGCAGATTATAGAACTTGGGCTGTAGGAGCCCCTCCGAAATCTGTACACCCCCACTGAGTGCTCGTACCTATTGAGCTTGTGTATTGAGGGCTGAGAGCCGAGTGTTGAGCTAATGAGAGCTTGAGTGACGGTACCTTGAGAGGTTGCATTTGTCTTCTTTGTTGCTGCATTTAGCTGAATTAGGCTACTATTCTGAACTTCCAGAAACTTGTTATAATTGGTTTTACTTGAACTTGGTAAATTTGCAACTGATTTGACTCATGTTACTGGCACTTACTCATGTCTATTCTTAGATGTTGAAATTACTGAAATGAATTGTACTGTATAGCACGTCACTGCTTCTCAGTTCCTTATTTATTTATATTACTTGCTGAGTTGGTTGTACTCATTCTATACCCTGCACTTCATGTGCAGATCCAGGTATTTTTGATCACGGAGGTCGTTGAGTTCAGGCACGATCGAGTACCAGAGATTACGAGGTAGCTGCCGGCTGCAAGACCTTGTCTCTCCTTCTATATTTCTTTCTGTACTGTATTGATACTTAGACATTGTTGGTATTACATTGGATACCTAGATTCTCATGACTTGGTGACACCCTGATGTTTGGGCTAGTTTTCTGCATTTTTTTATTTTATTTTGAGTTCAACTACGGATTTTATGAAAATTCTAGTATGAAAGGTTTTGAATTATCCTTTTTTTAAATTATTGAAGTACTTTTGAAAAGACGTCTTGCCTAGTACCATCGATAGGCGCCATCATGACAAGTTATAGTTTTGGTTCGTGACAAGGTTGTATTAGAGCCTAGGTACATATGTCTCACGAGTCATGAGCGGGTTTAGTAGAGTCTTGTGGATCGGTTCAGAGACATCTGTACTTATCTTCGAGAGGCTGCAGAACCCTTAGGAAAACTTCATATTCTTGAATTCTTGTCGTGCGAAACTGTTGATTCTGGTAATTGAACATCTCTTGTTTCATTCTCTTACAGATGGTGAGGAATCATACTTATGGGTAGGATGTCAGCCACCAGTCAAAACAACTAGGGCTACGAGAGGCTGAGGTCGCGATAAAGGTCGCGGTAGGGGCAGAGGTGCAACCCGCACAGCAGCTGGGGCAGTACCTGCAGATCCACCAGTTGCCCCAGATCAGGACCAGGTCCCAGGTCCCAGGTCCCAGTTGTGGATGCACCAGTGGGACCAGCTTTGGCACAACCTGTGCCCATCGTGATTCCTCGCCTTCAGGAGGCCCTAGCTCAGATTCTGACCGTGTGCACATGCTTTTCTCAGGAGGTCTCCATTTCAATGGCAATAGCCACTTCCCAAGCCGAGGGAGGCACTCAGAATATTGCCGCCTGCATACTTGAGCAGGTTGTACAGGGACTATAGATACCGGGGGCGCCACCAGCCCAGCCAGTTGCAGCTGCTGAGGACTATGTGGTTCCTGCTTTGCCTGAGGATGAGTAGCGTAGATTTGAGAGGTTTGGGAGACTCCAGCCTCCATCTTTCGGTGGTGCAGAGGGTGAGGATGCACAAGACTTCCTGGACAGGTGTCAGAGGATACTTGTTACAACAGGTATTCTGGAGACCAGCGGGGTCTCATTCATTACCTTTTAGTTCTCTGGGACTGCATTCAGTTGGTGGGAGGCTTACGAGAGGCGTAGGCCGGTAGGCGTAGCACCCCTTACCTGGAAGTAGTTCTCCGCTCTCGTTTTGGAGAAGTTCGTGCCTTAGTCTTGCAGAGAGGAGCTGGGCAGACAGTTTGAGCAGCTTCGTTAGGGTGATATGTCTGTGTCGCAGTATGAGATGCGATTCTTGGAGTTGGCCTAACATACTATTTGGTTTGTTCCCACAGACAGAGAGAGGATGAGGAGGTTCATAGATGGCCTCACCTTTCAACTGCGATTGCTTATGACCGGAAAGAAAGTGTTTGGTGCTACTTTTGATGAGGTTGTCGACATCGCCCGTCAGATTGAGATGGTTCGCGTCAGGAGAAGGTTGAGAGGGAGGCCAAGAGGACTCATGGACATCGTGGATTTGGCGGTGTTCTTTCTGGGGGGTCAGTTCCATCATGCTTTCGGAGAGAATTGAGACACTTAGTCTTCTAATTGGTAGCTTATGTTAGAAAAGTCGACCGGATGTTGATTTATGTGATAATAACCTCAGATTAAAATTTTGATGTTTCCGTTAGATTTGTTTGGTGATTCTATACTTAAGAGCGCATCTGGAATGTGATTTCAAGGTCCGTAGTAGAATTAGGCTTGAATTGGCGAAAGTTCAAATTTTGGCGATTTTGGCAAACAGTGGAAATTTTGTTATCGGGGTTGGATTTAATTTTAAGAAGTTGGTGTAGGTTCGTGGAGTCATTCTTGAATTGTGTACAAAATTTGAGGTCAATCGGACGTGATCCGATAGGTTCTGACATATAGCTTCTCAATTATATATAGCTTCTCAATTATAAATATGGAGCGCAACATACCCATAAGCGAGACTCTACTAGGCACGACTTTGGAGACTCCCTAGGACACGACCTGCTCTTATACCACTTTGTCACGCCCCAAACCTGGGGAGGCGTGGCTGGCACCCGGTGCCGTGCTGGCCCGAGCGAGCCACTATGTAACTCATTTGGTTTTCTTCTGTAACTATCACGTACCAACATGGCCACAACTCATAATGTATATCTATAAGTGGCAAACACTGTATCAATGAACCATCGTTCTTAAAACATTAATACATATGTGCCGTCATGGCCTTTTCCATATTGTACAAAATAAACCTCAGTCTACAAAGCCTTTAAGATTATTTAACATCAAATGTGATAGGGTACCGGCCTACCAATAAGTCTGTAGCAAAACTTTGACACGATGACTTATAGGGTCGGCTGCACTCTGAATTAGGTGGAGTCTTACCGATCCTTCGCTGAATGCTAACATCGTCTACTATGAGGGATCATCAATCTGATTATCTATACCCGCAGGCATGAATGAAGCGTCCTCAATAAAAGGATGTCAGTACGAATAATGTACCGAGTATGTAAGGCAGAACTGTAACATAACAATAAGTCAACATTAATTAAAGACACATAAGAATCAACCTGAATCTCTTGAGTTCCAGCGTATATGCATAAGTATTATACTTATATATATATATATATATATATATATATATATATATATATATATATATATATATATATATATATATATATATATATATATATATATATATATATAATGCTTCTCTTTGAGACTCTTTTCCATATCTTGTGATGCATGACTGCCCACCTAATCAGTGGTAACTATACGACCAGCCGTAGGTCGGTGGTAAATGCATAACTGCCCAACCGGTGGTAAATAATGATACATAACTGCTCATCCGATGGTAACTGCCCTACCGTCCATAGCACGATGGTAAATGAAGATGCATGTCTACCCAACCTGCTGTAGTACGGTGGTAAATGAATATGCATGACTACCCAACCGTCCGTAGCATGGTGGTAAATAAATATGCATGACCGCCCAACCGGCCGTAGCACGATGGTAAATATGTAACTGCCCAACCTGCAGTAGCACGATGGTAAATATGTAACTGCCCAATCGGCCGTAGCTCGATGGTAAATGCATGTGCATAAAGATGCATGTATTAATATATTATGAACTTTAATATCTATATCAAATACCTCAATAGAGACTTAGGAACATACTTAGACATGATTGAATATCACTTTACAAGAATGAATAACGTAGACCTTCTTAGTTACTAAGAGTAGAACCATTTATGAAATAACATTATGTTTACGTATCGTTACTTGGGTCATGCCAATAGAAGGAAGGATTAGCCTTGACATACCTGTATGATCTCTTCCTTATTAGTCAACCAATCTCAACACAACTTTTTTCATCTACAACAAGTGAAATGATATTTCCGTTAACATATAATGTCGTACCATCATATTTGGCTAGTCGTATGAATTAAGAAAAATCGAGAAGAAACTCCCTTTTTTTAATACAACCCAAATACCACTAAGGGTCATCAACATACCAACAACAACAACTAGAACCAACAATAGAAACAACAACGATATAATCCAATATGAGTTTAACTAGAACCAACAATAGAAACAACAACGATATGATCTAATATGAGTTTCTCCGATTATCTTAACAATCATATTGAGCGACAAGCTCGTTTTTACTCATAACAAAATGTAAATTGAATCCAAGTCTTATTCCATAAATTAGTTTAAAACCTTAAGAACATCATACTTGTATGTACCATATTATTTATATTTTAAAAATATCCACAAAATACCTTCGAAAACCGCCCCATACACCTAGCACCTTAATTTTTATCGTCAATCACTTGATTTTCATATTTTATTTTTCAATCAACTTAATTAACACCTAGAAAAGCTTAACAACATCAGCCACAACATTACAAATTGCCAACATCAGCCACAATATTACAAATAGTCCAACCAAAAAGATAACCATATCCCATGTTCTTTCAAGTGCTATCTTATGGGTTTTCACTCAAACAACACAACCAACACAAGATTAACCTTAGGAACAATCAAGAAGATGTTATACATACCTTGTAAAACAGTTACAAATCGAAACCCTATCTCAACTTAGCACACAATAGCCCTCAATCACACCACAACACTATAGAAGCATTCTCTTATAGTCTTTAACATCTTTGATGATGATTTCAGTTGTTGTTTCCTCGAGTTTGGTTCTTGTGATCTTGAGATATGTATAAGATGATTTTGAATATATTGAGAGTGTATTTATGTGAGTAACATCTTTATTTTTTACGAGATATAAGGGGATAACACCACCGCCTCATTTTTTCAAGCAGGTGGGTAAGCTGCCTGCTTGGCATCTTGAGCAGTGCCATTTCAGAAACTTGTATCTCTCTATGCCGATATCGTATTGTCAAACGGTTTGTAGTGTTGCAAAATAGACACATAGGAATTTAATTACATATAAATATATCCATGTAAATCTCAATATGTTTGGATAAAACTATGTCGCAACTTGGCCTATAAAGCTGCCAGTTTCTCCGAAGTGCGTCAACGTGACTTGGCGACCCTACTTTAAAAATCCATATATTTCTGTCCCGATGTCGTATGAATAAATGGTTTAGACCATTGTAAACTAGGTTCCAATACCTTCATTTTGGTTTATAATATTTCCCCAAAATACATCATATAACAAATGAAATATAAACCTTCCTTAGCCTTGTAGAAGGATTTCATCCTTTTTGAGCTTACATCAATTTTACCTATGGCGCACTTTCACGTACAAAAACATGGGGTTTAACAATTTTGGTGGCCTAATGATGTCATATTTTGATGAATTTAGTATGGGTAGACTCGTGGGTGAATGAGCTTTCGGGTTTTGTGATTTTATCGGATCTCGAGACGTGGGCCCAGGGCCTGGGTTTGAGTCAATTTCGGATTTGGGTTATATTTTAGTAGTTTTCTTTGGGAATTTATCCCTTTAGACTATATTGATTATTTCGGATTTTGTGGGCATATGAAGACTGATTCGAGAGGCAAGGGAATTTCGGAGTAGGATTTCTGCGCAGTTGAGGTAAGTAATAATTTTAAATCTAGTCTTGAGGGTATGAAACCCGGAGTTTGGTATGATGTGACTGTTTGGAGGTGACGCACATGCTAGGTAACGGGCGTGTGAGCGTACACCATGAGGGATTGTGACTTGGTCCGTCCTGTGACTGTAAAGTTGAATGGCCTTTATGCTTACATGTATACCTTGTCTTCTAGCAATTTGACTGACTTTCATGTTTGAAATCATGCTTAGGCTATGTACCTGCTTATTGTTGTTATACTCAGTCGTAGCATTTATTGTATATTTTTACCTCAGTCTCTGTTATTTCCTGCTGATACATTCTAGCATCCTGATTTGGGATGATTCCCTTTAATTACTGAGGGTTGTGAGACTAGAGAGGTTCATAACTAAGTGAGGCTGGTTGCAGCTGCTCAGGACTATGTGGTTCCTGCTATGCCTAAGGATGAGCAGCATAGATTGGAGAGGTTTGGGAGACTCCAGCCTCCATCTTTCAGTGGTGCAGAGGGTGAGGATGCACAAGGCTTCTTGGACAGATGTCAGAGGATACTCTGTACATCATGTATTCTGGAGAATAGTAGGGTCTCGTTCACTACCTTTCAGTTCTCTAGGGCTGCATTCAGTTTATGGGAGGCTTGCAAGAGGCGTAGGCCTGTAGGCGCAGCACCCCTTACCTGGAAAAAGTTCTCTGTTCTCTTTCTGGAGAAGTTTGTGCCTCAGTCCCATAGAGAGGAGCTGCACAGACAGTATGAGCAGCTTTGTCAGGGTGATATGTCTCTGTCGTAGTATGAGATATGATTCTCGGAGTTGGCCTGACATGTTATTTGGTTGGTTCTCACAGAGAGAGAGAGAGAGAGAGGATCAGGAGATTCATAGATGGCCTCACCTTTCAGCTGCGATTGCTTATGACCAGAGAGAGGGTGTCTGGTGCTACTTTTAATGAGGTTGTCGACATCGCCCATCAGATTGAGATGGTTTGCACTCCGGAGTGGGTTGAGAGGGAGGCCTGAACAGGGTGGATTTGGCGGTGTTCCTTCTAGGGGTCAGTTCCAGCAAGGTAGGGGTCGTCCATTCAGACATACTCAGACAACTCCCCCAGTTCACCGTGGTGCATCACCTGGCCACGGGTCACACAGTCATCAGCAGAGCTAGTCATCATTTAGTGAATTACCTGCATAGAGTTCTCACCATACCTTGTCAGCTCAGGTGTCAACGGGTAGTTCCTCTGGGCATCAGGAGCAGCAGTTCCGTCAAAGGAGGTGTTGTTTCGAGTGCGAAGATTTTGGTCACATTAAGAGAGATTGCCTTAGGTTATTGAGTGGGGATCCACAACAGAGTACTCGACCGATAGCACCAGCATCAGCAGCTCCACCACCCATCCAGCCAGCTCAAGGTGGGGCTCAGTCAGGTAGGGGTAGCCCGATCAGGGGGTGGCTAAGCCCGTTTCAATGCGCTCCCTGCCAGACCAGATGCCATTTCTTCAGATGCTGTGGTTACAGGTATTATATCAGTTTTACACAGAGATGCCTCTGTATTTTTTGACCCTGGTTCCACCTATTCATACGTGTCTTTGTATTTCGCTCATTTCTTGGATATGCCCCGTGAGTCTCTAGTTTCATTTGTTCATATCTACTCCAGTGGGTGATACTATCATTGTGGATTGTGTATATTGGTCATTTGTGGTGACTATTGGGAGTCTGAAGACTAGATTAGATCTTTTGCTACTTAGTATGGTCGATTTTGATGTTATATTGGTTAAGTAACCATTTTAAATCTAGTCTTGAGGGTATGAAATCCGAAGTTTGGTATGATGTGATTGTTTGGAGGTGACGTACATGCTAGGTGATGGTCGTGTGAGTGTACACCGTGGGGGATTGTGACTTGGTCCATCTGTGAGACTGTAAAGTCAAATGGCCTTTTATGCTTACATGTATACCTTGTCTTCTAGCAATTTGACTGCCTTTCATGTTAGAAATCATGCATAGGCTATGTACCTGCTTATTGTTGTCATACTCAGTCGTAGCATTTTTTGTATATTTTTATTTCAGTCTCTGTTATTCCCTGATGGTACATTGTAGCATCCTGATTTGGGTTGATTCCCTTTCATTACTGAGGGCTGTGAGACTAGAGAAGTTCATGACTAAGTGAGGCCAAAGGCCTATTTCAAGAATGCCATGTGGATTTTCCCTACTTCGATCCACCGACGTGTTTTATCGCAATTAACGTGCATTAGAGGGAATGTCAAGAGAATTGACTCAGGTATGTTAAGGCTACCGCGTCTTTCTTTTTGACATGATCCAAATTATATAGAAGAAACGAGAAAACGCACGGTTTCCATAAATTACTCTATTCATAGAAATACTAGGGGTGTCTAAATTCTTGATCCCCATGTGAATTATTATTATCTTCTGTTCATGGCTTCCAGAAAAATACGTATGTGATAATGTTTATCCGAAAGGCATATTAATTTTTATGGAATTCCGAGAAAATCTTATTAACGTATTTCTTATGCATTTCATGCATTTATACATGTACATTGACCCAAGACCAGATAGTATTATATACGTGTATAAATATGTATATATAGATATATGGGATTTGGGAAAGGTTATGGCGTTATATACGCATCACCACCTAATCAGCTAGTATACGTTGATGATTTTGCCCACAGTGGCCGAGATGACATGATGGGATGCCCTCAGAGGCCTGATGATGTTATGAAACATGTACCTATGGACAACATGACATTCATACACATATGCATGACGCTATAACTATTTTATGATTTAAGAGTTATCCAGACTTACAGGTTGAGTCATTTACTCTATATTTCTTCCATGTCTGTTATGTACTTATTTATACGCCTTACATACTCGGTACATTATTTGTACTGACATCCCTTTTGCCTGGGGAAGCTACGTTTCATGCCTGCAGGTCCCGATAGACAGATCGAGAGCCCTTCAAGTAGGCTATCAGCTCAGCAGAAGATGTTGGTGCTCTCCATTTGCTTCGGAGTTGCTCGTTTGGTTAGTATGATTTAGACGTGTATTGTTTTATGGTGGGACTCTGTCCCGACCTTTATAAAAATTATGTATTCTTAGAGGCTTGTAGACAGATGGCATGTACGTAAAAGATTGTATGGCCTTGTCGGCCTATGTTCAGTATAAGAGTGGATATTTGGTATTATAGGCTCGTATGTCTTATGTATAAGTTGGTATCTCATGTTGTATTCTACTTATCTCACGTCAGCCTTCCAGCTCAGTTATCTACGATAGTATAATACATTATGTTGGTACTCGATAGTGTAAAGTACCGGGTGCCCGTCGCGGCCCATCGGTTTGGGTCGTGATAAAAGTGGTATCAGATCAGTTCTATCCTAGAGAGTCTACACGCCGTGTCTGGTAGAGTCTTTTTTATAGGTGTGTCATGAACCACACTTATAAGCATGCTACAGGGCATTTAGGATTGTCACTCTTACTTCTTACTCTAGATCGTGTGGTAGAGCTCACTTATAAGAATTCAAATTCCGAACTTCCATTTTATTCATAATAAGACGATGCCTATGTTCAAAAAGATGATCGATAGGAGATATAGTTGTGGAAGTGTTGAATTAGAGGAACTCGATTTTGCATCTTGCTTATGATGAGTAAATGCAACCTCTTCAGCAGATCATGCGTGTACTAAAAGGTGCACGGTTCTTGATAATGAGCATTTAGGAAAGAATACTTATGTTCTTTTATGGTAAAAAGGAATAATAGAATCGAAAGTTAGACACAAGTTGCAGCAAGTAAAAGAAGCAAGGTGAAGAAGGGTACCAGGTACCCAATTAATAAAGATTATCATTATTTACCATTCAGGAAGGGAGATATAAGAATTTTGAACTACCTTCAACAGTAAGATGTACGTACAATCGGCCACACCTATCTCATTCATGCCTTATAGGAGATAACGGATATGGTTTAAGAGAAGGACATGATAGTAGGATTCGGCTGGGGTTAGAGTAACCCAAAATGATGAATGGATGGTTTGCGTTAGTTGACATTTCCGAAGGATATTATAAAGGCGCTAATATATCTACTTGTGAGACACCCAGATGGTGCACTCTAAGATAGTACAGCTAGATATGAGTACTGCAAAGATAGGCACTGAAAGCCTCGAAGGGATAAATATTACCTTGGTATGGCTCCCATCCATAGTAGAGAAAGAATATTAGGCAACCTGAAGAGACAGTAGGTGGAGCAAGGGGAGCTAAAAGCAAAAGAATGTCTTGTTCAAGTGTTCAAAATAAAGTAACAGATAGAAATGTTAGTAGGAGATAAGAAGAGAGTTAATGAAGCGTTATGAGTAAGATGTGATACATGGATGACAACGGCAGATAAAAAAGATGACAGTATTACAAGTCTATAGTCAAGGGAGGAAAAGAACGGGAGGTGACAGGTCTTGAGTCTCCTCAGCAATGATTTGCGCAGCTACTAACAACAATAACCTGGATCTGCACACAAAAATGTGCAGAAGTGTAGTATGAGTACACCACAGCGGTGCCCAGTAAGTATCAAGACTAACCTCGGTGAAGTAGTGACGAGGACTAGTCAAGACACCACCGGTCTAATAAGTAAAAGGCATAAATGTATAAATGACCGAAACATAATATCTATCTAAAGATTTTCAATATAATTAACGATATGATCGAATAATACGGAAGAAAATTCAATAATTACGATCAACGGACAGCATAATAGAAATACGCAAAGAGAATGGAAAGAATGCATTCCAAATGGCGGGAATCACAACCCAATAAAAGCACTAGCAATTCAACAGTGCATCAATTTATTCACGTCAGGCCTTAGCCAATAAACTCAATAAAACTGGTCAAACCTTCGAGTGAAAACCTTTAAATCGTGAGTTTATTTTGAAAGCTTTAAAGATATAATCATTTCGGAATAGAGAAATTTCTTCTTTGAAACATACTTTCTCTGAATGTATATTTATATATTTTTATAAAGAGAAATCTTTAAAACATAGTCTCTTCAAAATACGTGGTGCTCAAATGTACTTTCCCTAATACTGCTCGTGCAACTATCATCAAAATACGTGATGTTCAAAATATACTTTCCCAAATACTGCTCTTTCAAATCTCATCAAAATACGTGATGTTCAAAATATAATTTCCCAATACTGCTCTTTCAAATATCATTTTCTGCAAGACAAATACTTTTCAGATATACTTTCGAAATAAAAGTCCTTCAGACATAATTTTTCTTGGAGATTATTGCTTTTCAGCTATAATTTTCAATATATATATACCAGAACTCAATCTGCAACTCAGAATTTGTCATGCAATGCAGTACATGGGGAAAGCTCCCAGAACCTCGTCCGTAGTCCCAATTTAAATATGCGATGCAGTACAGGGGGAAAGCTCCCGGATCTCTGTCCGTAGTCCCAATTTAAATATGCGATGCAGTACAGGGGGAAAGCTCCCGAATCTCTGTCCGTAGTCTCAATTTAAATATGCAATGCAGCCACTGAGGAACACAACTAGAATGCGACAGAAACAGCATATATTGCCACAACCGGCGAAAAAAAACAAACAAGACCGAATGCAAAGTGCGATGAATAAATCAATACAAAGACTTAAATCAGAAAAACAGTAAAAACTCACTCATAAGAAGTAGCCACTGAAAGGAATGCCAAGCACAAAGAGAAAACAGCATAACGAGGGGAAAAACAAGACAAATATAGCAACGGTTCTATATATTCAAGCTCGAAACCAAGAAACCAAATCATCCCGACAAGGGAATCAGCTATAACCAATCTCACTTAGACAATTAGCTTTACCGAATAAACTCAGTTTGAACAAATGCTCAGTAAATAGGCAGCATCAAAGAATACTATCAACATGGGCGGTCATCAGTTAAACCTAAGTAGTACTTAAGAGGAAAATCATTTAAATCACAATGTACGACTCACGGACATGCTTGACCAACGTATAGATATTCCAATTACTTGTTAGACATTTATAGGGCCAGATTATACTAGTTTTAGTCACATAGGCAACATATGAAGAAAATATAGTATAACGGTAGGAAAAATAAAGTCTTCATTTAAGTCAATTAAGATCATATAAGAAACAAGGAATGCTAGGCAAGTACTTCTAATTTGAGCAAGGAGAGATGAAACTAGAAATCAGGAATTCAAATACAACAATTTCAATTCATACGCGGGGAACATAAGGACCTAAAAATCCCTAAAGGGCAATCTATTTGCAAATAAGTCCGAGTACACACTCGTCACCTCGCGTACGTGGACTACAATCAACATAGAAGACTCAATCCTAAAAAGTAGTTCCCCCACACAAGGTTAGGCAAGATACTTACCTCAAAGACGACAACCCGGTACTCAGAAATAGACTTCTTGCGCGGGAAGGATTCCGGACGGCTCAAAATCAAGTAAAACAACTTTAAAATACATATAAAACGTATAAGGAACGATTTCAAATAATAAAGTTTCAATCTTTGCAAATTTATAAAAATCGACCCAAAAGTTGACCCCGGGCCCGCACCTCGAAACCCGAAATTTTTTACAAATTTCGATTACCTATTCCCCCACGAGCCCGAATATATAATTTGTTTTGAAATCCTACCCCAAAATGAGGTCAAATTCCCAAATAACCAAAAAGCCCTAACTATACCCCCAAACCCCAATTTCTACCTTTGATTTTATGATTTTAGGCCTAGAATCTAATAATTGTTGATTAAAATGGAAGAAGATGAAGTTAGGATTACTTACCTATGAAGCTATGGTGGAAGAGATGCTCCAAAATCGCCTAAGAGGGTTGGGGAGGATGAAGTTTGAGAAAAATGGGGTAAATCCTGTAATGGTTCTGTTTTTGGGTATAAAAAAATTGACTGGGCGAAATAAGGCAGTGCGTTCGCAGTCCAACCTCCGCGTTCGCACAGGGTAATTTCTACCCAGCCCCCAGGCCCACGCTAATACTGTGCGTTCGCACCCTAGCACCCGCGTTCGCACAGGGTAATCCCCAAGGACCCTCCGCGATCGCATCCTTCTTGGTGCGTTCGCACTTAACAA
The DNA here is from genome assembly GCA_005239505.1 of Nicotiana paniculata. Classification (NCBI taxonomy): domain Eukaryota; kingdom Viridiplantae; phylum Streptophyta; class Magnoliopsida; order Solanales; family Solanaceae; genus Nicotiana; species Nicotiana paniculata. The sequence continues at coordinate 19,935 of ML347490.1, forward strand.
ATTGACCCTGACCTCCAGACCCCACTTTACGTTGTGCGTTCGCTTTCCCTTGAGAGCATTCGCATAGGGCATTTACCTGAACACCAGAAAACAGTACCCACACCAGATTTTCTAAGGCATTTGCACTCCGACCCCTACCCAAAACTCACCCGAGCCCTTGGGGCTCAAAACCAAATATACACACAACCTCAAACACATCCGACGGACTTATTCAAGTAATCAAAACACCGAAATAACATCATAACCATCGAATTAAACCTCAAAATCAATGAAATTCCTTTAAACTTCTAAAACTTCTAAATTTTCCATTTATGATCCGAATCACGCCAAACGAAGTCCGTTCATTTCCGATATCACAAATAATACATATAAAATATGTCGAACCTATTCCGGGCTCCGGAACTAAGATACGGGCCCGATACCACAGTTTTCACATAACATTTTATTTTCAAAAAACGTTATATTTTCCAGAAATAACTTTCTTTAAAAATTCATTTCTCGGACTTGGGACCTCGAAATTCGATTCCGGGCATACGCCCAAGTCCCATATTTTCCTACGGACCTTCCGAGACCGTCAAATCACGATCCGGGTCTGTTTACCAAAAACGTTGATCGAAGTCAACTTTAGTCAAATTTCTAATACAAAATTATCATTTTTATCAGGTTTTCACATAAAGGTTTCCCGGTTACACGCCCGGGATGCACACACAAATCGAGGTGAGATAGAAGGAGGTTTTCACAACCTCGGAACATAGAATTAGCAAGAAAAAATACGGGATGACCTTTTGGGTCATCACATCCTCCCCCTCATAAACAAACATTCGTCCTCGAACGTGCCAATATTCACTTTGAACTCATCCAATCACTGATTGTGCACTTCCAACACACACCCGCGGTTGATACCAAATCACCCCAACCTACATAAGCCTGATGACACCATCACAACTACAATAAAGCCTCTCATCACCATCGATAACCCTCATACCTCAATTCCTCACCTTCTACTCATTTCCAAAAGACCCGATTCTAAATCCATATCCGGCATTAGCCTCAACCAGTTGCATCAACTTAGTTCTACGCATATAAGGCATGGCCACATAACATAGCACATCACACATAGGCTCAATAGCACTTCTGATCACGATAACTACCCGAAATCAAATCAACATTGGCAATTAGTCCCACATATGGAAGAGCTCTGTTTCCAAATTCCATAATACTGATAATGATGCAATAAACACGAAAACTTCATCATTAGCCACCCGAATCACCGAGCCACAACTAACACCACCAGGCAAACATCTCGCAAGCTAAAACTAATGAAGCACATAACGAGAATGACTGAATATGAATATAGAAACATATAAAGGAACTATCAAACAAGCCCATAGGCATAACTCTCTATCAATACTGACTTACCAAAAGAAATATAACAAGGAAAAAGCAAGGCATATGAACAAATCACAAGGATTCCATCCTGATAAAATCCCACCACGGTACTCAGCCCAGTTCAAACATATCAAATCACAAAGAATTACGAGGATCTCGCCCTCAACTCTATGTCACATGTCGAATATATATCATACCAATAGAGATCTCCCGCTAATTTATCTTGGCTAACAAAATCATAGCACTCACATAACTCACATCTCAGTGGAATATCAAATCACAGCTCGTAAACAAAATACTTAGGAGAATCACATAAAGCTTACCACGAGGGAAGAAATTGACTCACTTCCAGTTTCACCACTGGCAAGGATAAATAAGATAATGATAGACACGGGCTACTACTCATAGAATCTCCCAATAGGAGCAAGCACAAAAATAGAGTGCAAAACATGAAACTCACTCATAAATGAAACAACAATAATGGAAATTCGTCCTGACCAACAAGGCTATAGTGAAATACAGTGGTACCCTATCATCAAGCCATACCTGGGCGATGATATTTGACACGACGGCCTCTATCCTACTATATGCAACACATCAACGGGTCGGGGCTCCCCCTCTTGGGCGCCTTCTACCCGCCTGAATTCCCTACTATAACACACCTACCTGAATCCTGGAACAATCTCTCGCCCTATGGCTAACATCTCCCTACTGAAAACAATCTCTCTGCCGACGTGGCTGTGGAAGACATACAATACGGATCCTCCGAGACCCATGAGTACCTGAAAAGCTCCCATGCGAAGCTGGTAAGGCAACTAAACTGGTTGACCCAAAATTCTCTACCATGCCTGAGTCCCTCAATGAATCTACGGACTCGCCTCCTAACTGAAGCAATCAAGTGACGTGTATATCTGGCCAACTCACTGAATCTAACGGCATACTCCAATAGTAACTGATGTTCTATACGTCAATACCACACAAGAAGGGGGGTGATTTGTGTGGTTTCCAATTTTCGAGTGCAGTCTCTATAGAAGAACCTAGTTCTTCTTGGTGTTCCAACTTGTACAGTTTGCAGAAAAGTAATTGCAGAATTGAAAGAACACATCAATTTTTACGTGGAAAACACCTGGCTCAAAGGTGAAAAAACCACGACCTACTTCCTAGTAGGATTTCCCAAACTCTTCACTATATCAATGAGCCAAACAGTATTTCCAAAATAAACTCTTTTGTAAACCTAAGGACTAACTCTAATCCCTTTGTAGGAAACTAGCCTCTAGCTATTTGCGACAAACTTCAAATTAACCCTAACTTGAACAGTGTGTACCTATTACAAATTCTTCTAGATAAAGCTGAAAGATACAATATGTAATCACCTACTACGAAAGAACTAGACTAAAAGACAACAGATGGAACTGGTTCTTCTAGCTGGTTCAAGTAGCTTTTATGTCGCACAAGGATTCTGCTTGCCAAATTGCTTTGGTAATTTTGCTTTTAGTTTTTTTTCACTTCTGTGTTTGTGCATTATTTATTCAGCAGGAATGCTTCAACATTTAATAGAGTCAGTAGTTGAGACAATATTGTTCAGTTCTAATACAACTCTTCCTTGGTGGAAGAGTTTGAGTTTATCTCAACTTCCTTGATCTCGATTCTGTCCTACCTTAAATTGAACTCCATCTTCTTATCAATTTTCAACCTTTTCTCTTAGGAGATAACCTCTTAGTTCTAGATAACCTCTTAGTTCACAGATAATGTTTATCTCCTGTGCATGGACCCTTCTCGTTCCAATGGGTCTATTTGACTATGTTTACCCTGATGGACCTGGTTCAATTGGGTTGACATTTGTCAATCTTCAAAACCATGCAGTGACTTGACTCAACAAATTCCCCCTTTTTGATGATGATAAACTCTATGCTTAACCCTGTACGTACTTCAATCCAATATAGATACTTTTTATAGATTTAAGCATTCATCATAGAGAGACGAGGTTCATTAGGTTATACATATCACAAACAAGCATTGAAATTTTGAAAACACATATCTTCCCCCTTTTGGTATCATCCAAAAGTTGCAAAATGATAAACTTACCAGAAGTGTTAACAATTACTCATGGCCATTGAGGCAACTGCAGATGCAAATCATGAATTAATCATCAATGGAAACCAATCAAATGTAAGCTATTTAAGAAATTGAGACAAAATAAATAACGAAACAGCAAAATTCATTGATTAGGTAGCAGATCAGGCACCATACACAAAAAGAATTAAGAACAGTTGCAACCATGAGCAACACAGAAAACAAAAAACAGAACAATCCCAAACTGGGTCATACATGGAGGTCTTTGGAGGCACTGGACTCCTAAGGCTGGGAAGGGGCAGAGGAGGTTGTGGTCTTGGCTTAAGATAGAGAATTTGATAAAGAACACCCTCATTCTTCTCCTTTTCTTTGGCTAATTCGGCTTTTAGAGCATCCCGCTCAGCTTCAACCTCAATAAGGCGAGATTTAAAACGAAGGATCTCCGCATCCTTGATCTCACCGTCCTGCACAAGCGTCCCGACCTTGCCATTAACAGGTAATTTCCTAGATGAACCAGGTTCATCCTCAGGGGTATTAACAGTGTAGTCACAGGTCAGCAACATATTCTTCCCAAAGTAGTCCTTAGCAGTAGCCATTTCAGCATTCTTCACTGGAACCTTTAAGTGAGCAAGCACAGCAGTCAAGATAAACCCATAAGGTATAGCATGTTCCTTGGCTCCATTCACAACCCTGTCTAAGATCTAGATGATGAAGGCAGGCCAATTGATCTGTTTACCCCTGTACAAGCACTCCATGAGCGTGAGATCCATATAGCTGGCAATGTGCCGTCGCTCTTGCCTAGGCAGCAGAAATTTTATCACAAACTCAAAGAATAGTTTGTGCTAAGGCCTCATCTCACTCTTAAACACAGCCCTGGGCTCCACTTCTTGCTCATTCTCACAGAAGGACCTTGTGATTTGAAGAGCTGAGGGAAAATCATCCAGATTAGGCCACATTTGTCTTGTGTAATCATCATAACCCTCAGAAGGGATATGCAGTATCTCCCCAACTCCTTTGCATCAAACGAAACCCGAACCCCTTGAACCTTGGAAGATACTCTGCCATCTTTGACAACTGCGTTAGCCATAAATTCAACCAACTCATTCCTAGCCAGCCTTGCCTCAAGGTGAAGAACCATGTCCTTCCACCCCTGCACATCCAAGGTATCCAACAGGAAAATCATCCCTGACTCCTCAAGGTCTCTAAACAGCTTCCCCTTCAAGATAGTATGCTTACCAAACATTGTGAGTTTGTCAGTACCCTCACCAGACACTTCCTCTTCTTCTCCACTCCATTCCTCATCATCAACAATATTTACTTCCTTTGACGTAGATCTGGTCCTCTTTGCAACTGTTGAGGGTGTGGCAGAAACAGATGCTGACTTCTTGGAAGAAGCCTTAGCTTTCTTGGGTTTTGGTGTCTCAACCTCAACTGGTGCTGATTGCTCCTTCTGATGGACCAGGTCCATTTCATTGTCATCAATATGAACTGCCTCAACAGGCTCTTCAACTTTTTCCTTTCCCTCGGCAGACTTCTTCTTCTTGCTCTTTCTCAGAGCTTTTTCCAATTCTTCTTCTCCTTGCCTAACTGTGCTTCTAGTAATACGACTCTTTGGGGCAGGAGCATCAGCAAATGATGAAGCTTTCCTCTTCTTTGTTGGAACTTGGGTATTAGCTTTCTTGGATTTTGGAGTTCTCTTCTTTTTGGGATTGTAGGACTCACCCAATTTTTTCATCAACTCAGCCAACGTTACCTCAATAGATAAACCAGGTTCATCTACTGTTTGTTGTAGACTTTCCAGACCTGTTGTTGCTTCCCCCTAAAACTTTGACTCCTTCCTCAACAATCACAGGAGCGGGGCCACCAATAGCCAGAGTGGCACCTTCCCCCGCAGATCCCCTTTCTGAACTGCCTTCTCTCTCTCTCAATGTTTATGTTTTTCCCAATTTTTCTTCGCCTATCCGGTACCTCTACATCCACTATCGACCCAATCAAGATAAATTGTTTTCAGCCATTTCAGTTGCAGACCCAACTTCAAGATTTCCCTTTTCAGTGTCAGATGAACCTGGTGCTTCATCCTCATTTGCAGCTTTGAAAGACTCGCTGGAAGATTTAGAGTCTTGTACCTTGCTGGCTTGAAGTGTCCTATTCAATTTTCTGGAATAAGAACCAGAGGCAACTGTTTTCCTGGCCAACATCTTTACTCTATGTTTTCTGGGGGTTGGAGTGGGGCTAGGTGTAACGGCTGGGACTGATTTGGGTGAATGAGTGGGTTCAGGGATAGATTCAGGAACTGGAGGATTTTGGGGGGTTGAAGACCTGGTTGGAGAATGTGAGTTGTGTATCGATGGAGAATTTGAACCAGTGTCTTCAAGACCGACCTTGTAATCAGGGGTGGTTGATGAAGATGAAGCAGGGGGTGGTGTATAAGACATTGTTATGAAGATTTGGGGAGAGAAGAATGTTGATCGCTTTGGTATGAGAGGAATGATGAACTTGGTTCGACGGTTATGCTTTTGAAGAGGGGAGGTAATGATGGCCTTTTAAATATGTGGTTATTAATGATGCAACAAGCATAATTCTTGGTCAAGTGGGAGTCTAATAGTTGTAGGAGTGTCAGTGATTAGACGATTATAACTCCCTAAATCTAGGCTAATTAAGGTTCGATGGGACTCTTTGAAACTAGTTCATTTTGGGATAAGTACTGAGAATTTGAAATGAAAAAAATAGATAGAGTCCTGCTCATGTGTGACTATAATTATTTCAATAAGTGTATGGTGAATGAGCACGTACCTTGTCATTCAGATGAACCAGCAGCAATGAACCAAGTTCATCGTGTTATAATATTTAATTTGCCTCAATTTACAGAGATAGAAAAACATCATTAGTAGCCATGGAATCATATTAATACATGGCAAAAGTGTATGGCAGTAAAGTCATGATACTGAGCAATGATTAGTCTGGTTAGCTACCTATTTTAGTGTTTCTAGCCAAAAGAAAATTCATTTTTTGTTTTTCAATTAGGTGCTCTTAATCATCCCTAATTCTAGCATGTTTCTCTCAAAATGCTCCCTACTTAGTGCCTTAGTGAAGATATCAGCAATTTGTTTGTCAGTAGCACATAATTCGATTGAGATCATTCCTTTTTCATAGTTATCTCTTAGGAAGTGGTGTCAGACATCTATGTGCTTGGTTCTCTTATGATGAACCGGGTTCTTCGTCATGCTAATTGCACTAGTGTTGTCACAGAAAATAGGAATGCATCCAACCTCACCCATCATACTCATCTCAAACTCACTCCCCATAAGTTTAGAAAATTCCTTTCTCAATTTGTCAGAGGTTGCCCCAAATATGATATCATCCACATATATTTGCATAACCAGGAGATCCTTACCTTTTTCCTTTAAGAACAAGGTACTGTCAATTTTACCTCGTTTGTATCCATGTTCTAGCAGGAATTTTGATAGCTGCTAATACCATGCTCTTGGTGCTTGTTTGAGTCCATACAAAGCCTTGTCAAGTTTGAATACATGGTCAGGTGTCTCCTTGCTTTAATAACCTGGAGGCTGTTTGACAAATACTTCTTCCTTTAGATAGCCATTGATGAAAGCACTCTTTACATCCATCTGATGGAGAGTGAATTCCATGTGTGCAGCAAATGCTATAAGAAATCTGATTGTCTCCAGTCTTGGCACAGGAGCAAAGGTCTCATCGTAGTCAATTTCCTCTTCTTGACTATATCCTTGGACAACCAGTCTGGCCTTGTTTCTTGTAACCGTTCCATCCTTATCGAGTTTGTTCCCGAAGACCCACTTTGTGCCAATCACTGATTTGTCTAGTGGTCTGGGTACCAAGTGCCATACTTGACTTCTTTCAAATTGATTCAGCTCTTCTTGCATGGCATTTACCCAGTCAGTATCCTGTAAAGCTTTAGCAATGTTCTTTGGTTCGATTAAGGATATAAAGGCATCAAACGCATAAAGATTTTTCAAGGATGATCTTGTTTTGATTCCGGATGTCAAATCGATTATGATGTTCTCAAGAGGATGAGAGTTTTGATATCTGTGTTGTTTGAGCACCAATTTTTGTGGAGCAGAATCAGGGCCAAGGTCCAGAGTGATTTGCTGTTGAGTTCCCCCTGTCATGTTGTGGTCCATCATTTGTTCCATCTTCCATAATTGCTTCAATTTGTTCACTGCTTCTGACCAGTCCAAGCTCCTCATCTTCTGGTTCCTGTCTCTCAGAAAGAGTGTTAGTTTCATCAAAAACAAAATGCACACTCTTCTCTACACATATAGTTCTTTTGTTATATACTTTATAAGCTTTGCTATGTGATGAATATCCCAAGAATACTCCCTCATCATTTCTGGGATTAAATTTACCCAGGGAATCCTTGCCATTGTTGTGCACAAAGCACTTGCATCCAAAAGCCCTAAGGTGGGATATGTTGGGCTTTCTCCCTTTAAGTAATTCATAAGGAGTTTTATCTACCAGCAGTCTGGTCATGCATCTATTTATTATGTAGTATGCAGTGTTTGTTGCTTCTGCCCAGAAGCTATGGGGTAGTTTGCTAGAAAGAAGCATGGTTCTAGCCATATCTTCAAGAGTTCTGTTCTTTCATTCAACAACCCCATTTTGCTGTGGGGTTCTACGGGCAGAAAAGTCGTGATTTATACCATGTTCATCAAAGAATTTAGCAAACTTTGCATTCTCAAATTCAGTACCATGATCAGATCTTATTGATGCTAGTTGATTTCCTAACTTTTTTTTAGTTTTTCTAACAAATTAAGTGAACGTATCAAATGCTTCATCTTTAGATGTCAGAAATAAGGTCCAAGTGAACCTTGAGTAACCATCAACTAGAACCATTACATATTTCTTACCACCTCTACTCAGAGTTCTCATAGGACCACATAAGTCCATATGAACCAATTCCAACGTCCTGGTGGTACTGACCATTTTCTTGCTTTTGAAAGAGGATCTTACCTACTTCCCCCTTGCACATGCCTCACAAACTTTGCCTTCCTTGAAATTAATGTTAGGAAGCCCTACCACTAAGTCCTTAGAGACTAATTTGTTGAGCTGATTTAGACTTGCGTGATCAAGTCTTTTGTGCCAAAGGAGGGGATCATTGTCCAACACACTTAAGCAAGTGAGTTCATTTGCTGATAGTGTGGACAAGTCTATGACATAGATGTTATTCATTCTTTTTCCCTGCAAAAAAATTTTGTCAGTAAGCAGGTTAATCACAAAATATTTTGTGGAAGTGAAAGCAACTAAGTTACCTCTGTCACACAATTGTGACACACTGATTAGGCTATATTTCAAGTCATCTATCAAGTACACATGTTCAATGGAACATGTGTCATCCTTACCTACCTTACCAACCCCGATAATTTCACCTTTCTTTCCATTTCCAAAGGAGACATTTCCTCTTTTGAGGTTTTCAAGTGAAGGAACTATTCCTTGTTCCCCGTCATATGTTTTGAGCATCCACTATCCAAGTACCAAATTTGGATGCTTCCTCTCACTTGAAACTACAAAAAGAAATTAGGGGTTAGTCTTAAGAACCCAAACTAGTTTGGGTCCTTTTCTATGAGATAAAGGATGAATTAAGCAGTGCAGTCAGCTCTAGTTTTTGGTTCATTTTCTCCTTCAGCAGTCTTCTTCATGGTGGCTAGAGGGCTGTCAGTGACTATGTCCCAAAGTTCATAGTCTTCTCCAATAAAGTGATCCTTCATCCTATTCTTCCACCAGCAGTAATACTGGCCATCAAAGAGTGTTGGCTTTGTAGTTGACTGACCCTCCCAGTTTCCAGGTGGTGCACTCATTTTGATCTTTTCCAAGGTATTAGCCTTTTCAAGGATAACCCGCTCTGATACCAATTGATGTTCAATACGTCAATACCACACAAAGGGGGGGGGGTGATTTGTGTGGTATCCAATTTTCGAGTGCAGTCTCTATAGAAGAACCTGGTTCTTCTTGGTGTTCCAACTTCTACAGTTTGCGGAAAAGTAATTGCAGAATTTAAAGAACACATCAATTTTTACGTGGAAAACACTTGGCTCAAAGGTGAAAAAACCACAACCTACTTCCGTGTAGGATTTTCCCAAACTCTTCACTATATCAACGGGCCAAACAACATTTACAAAATAAACTCTTTTGTAAACCTAAGGACTAACTCTAATCCTTTTGTAGCAAACTAGCCTCTAGCTATTTACGACAAACTTCAAGTTAACTCTAACTTGAACAGTGTGTACCTATTACAAATGCTTCTAGATAAAGCTAAAAGATACAATATGTAATCACCTACTACGAATGAACTAGACTAAAAGACAACAGAAGAAACTGGTTCTTTTAGCTGTTTCAAGTAGCTTTTGTGTCGCACAAGGATTCTGCTTGCCAAATTGCTTTGGTAATTTTGCTTTCAGTTCTTGTTTCACTTTTGTGTTTGTGTGTTATTTCTTCAGCACGAATACTTCAACATTTAATAGAGTCAGTAGTTGAGACATTGTTGTTCAGTTCTAATACAACTCTTCCTTTGTGGAAGAGTTTGAGTTTATCTCAACTTCCTTGATCTCGATTCTGTCCTACTTGAAATCGAACTCCACCTTCTTATCAATTTGCAACCTTTTCTCTTAGGAAATAACCTCTTTGTTCTAGATAACCTCTTAGTTCAAAGATAATGTTTATCTCTTGTGCATGGACGCTTCTCGTGCCAATGGGTCTGTTTGACTATGTTTGCCCTGATGGACCTGGTTCAACTGGATTGACATTTGTCAATCTTCAAAACCATGCAGTGACTTGATTCAACAGTGACATAGTGCCCTGACGCAACTGCTCGAACTCCACGCACCGTACATTCCGACGGAACTGAGGTGCAACCTCTCTCAAAACATCTCCGAAAACTGAATCCACGCTAGTGAAGCTAACTCGGCCAGGTTACCTCAACTCATATGCCGCTACCACTGATCAACCCAATACTCTGAACCTGAGATGTGACAAAAGCGATCCCGCTCGTCTCCACAATACCCGAAGTACGAAGAATATATTGACACTCCAGAAAACCCTGGGCATTATCCGCCGCCAATCCCCTGAAAGATAGAAGGGTGGTACTTCCAGTACCTCTAAATCCCAAGGTGTTCTTCCTCCGATGCTACTGCCCTAACCACGGCTGAACTGAAACCACATGTCGTGCTGCCATGATGACTGGAACCTGACCAGTATGATCTCATTTTCGATGTACCAATTGTACTCAAAACTGCGCTCCGGTCTTTTGAAGTCCGGGGTAGCAACAGGCACCCCCAGTACCTGTCCCCCAACTAGAACTACTGGCGACTCCTCAACGGCTGCTCCGGTAGGCATATTAAATGCGACACGTGCTCTTCGTTGGCCTCTGTCTCTGACCCTTGTGACATTTGCTTCGGGTTACATCATCAGGAACCGCAGCTCGTGTCCTCACCATCGGTGAAAGAATGGAACGATAATTTCAACCTTCAAGATCGTACGAGTTCATTGCAGGCTACCTTGAGTCTCCTCAGCAATGATCTACGCAACTACTAACAACAATAACCTGGATCTGCACACAAAAATGTGCAGAAGTGTAGTATGAGCACACCACAGCGGTGCCCAGTAAGTATCAAGACTAACCTCGGTGAAGTAGTGATGAGGCCTAGTCAAGACACCACCGGTCTAATAAGTAAAAAGGCATAAATGTATAATTGACCGAAACATAATATCTATCTAAATATTTTCAATATAATTAATGATACGATCGAATAATACGGAAGAAATTTAATAATTACGATCAACGGACAGCATAATAGAAATATGCAAAGAGAATGGAAAGAATGCATTCCAAATGACGGGAATCACAACCCAATAAAAGCACTAGCAACTCAGCACTGCATCAATTTATTCACGTCAGGCCTTAGCCAATAAACTCAATAAAACTGGTCAAACCTTTGAGTGACCTTTAAATCGTGAGTTTATTTTGAAAGCTTTAAAGATATAATCATTTCGGAATAGAGAAATTTCTTCTTTGAAACATACTTTCTCTGAATGTATATTTATATATTTTTACAAAGAGAAATCTTTAAAACATAGTCTCTTCAAAATACGTGGTGCTCAAATGTACTTTCCCAAATACTGGTCGTTCAACTATCATCAAAATACGTGATGTTCAAAATATACTTTCCCAAATACTGCTCTGTCAAATCTCATCAAAATACGTGATGTTCAAAATATACCTTCCCAAATACTGCTCTTTCAAATATCATTTTTCTGCAAGACAAATACTTTTCAGATATACTTTCGAAATAGAAGCCATTCAGACATAATTATTCCTGGAGATAATTGCTTTTCAACTATACTTTTCAATATATATATATATATATATAAAACCACCAGAAGTCAGAATTTATCATGCAACGCATGTTATGACCCAAAAGGTCATCTTGTGTAATTTAGCAGAAACTGTGTTTCGAGGCCCCGAAAGCCTCTGTTAATCTTACCTCGATGTGTGTGTACAACCCGAGCGCGTATCCGGGAAGTCTTTATGTGGAAATGTGTTGAACTGTTGAATTTATGATAATTAATGGAATAAAGTTGACTTTGGTGAACGTTTTTGGTAAATGGACACGGACCCCGGACCCGTGATTTGACGGTCCCGGAGGGTCCGTAGAAAAATATGGGACCTAGGTGTATACCCGGAATCGAATTCCGAGGTCCCAAGCTCGAGAATTGAATTTTTAAAGAAAATTGTTTTCTGAAAATAAGAATGACTTTTGAAAATGAACTTTGAGGTGAAATCTTCGTTACCGGGCCCGTATTATGGTTCCGGAGCCCGAAACAGGTTTAATATATGTTATGCGAGTTATCTGTAAAATTTGGTGTAAAACAGACTTGAAATGACGTGTTTCGGATCAAAATTGGAATTTTTGAGCTTTATGAAGTTTTAAGAAAATTCTATAAGTTTTGAGGTTTAATTCCTTGTTTTGATGTTATTTTAGTGGTTTAATTAGTCGTATAAGTTCGTAGGATGATTTTGGAAGTCGTGTGTATATTTGGTGTCATTCCGAGTTGTATAGGTCAGTTCGGCACGTTGTTAGCGAAGTCTAGAAAACTTAAAGTTCCAAAGTTTGGTTCTTGGGGTTTGGGGGTGTGATTTTGAGTTTTAGCGTTGTTTGGGTGTTCCGAAGGCTCGAGCGAGTTCGTGTTATGATTTGGGACTCGTGGGTATATTTGGACTAGGGCTCCGGTGGGCCCAGGTGCCTTCCGGGCACCTAACGGGGCTAAAAAACAGCAAACATAGCTGCTGGTGCACCTGTTCTGGTGTGACCGCAGGTGCGGTTACCCAGTCGCAGGTGCGGGACCGCTCCTGCAGTCCCCAGCATCGCAGGTGCGATTACCCAATGGCCTGGCCAATTATCGCGGGTGCGAAAAATATTCCGCAGGAGCAGAGCCGCAGGTGCAGTCTCCACTCCGCAGACGCGGGCCCAGGCTCCCAGCCCATTTTCGCAGGCGCGAGATTTTCCCCGCACGTGCGGGACCGCTCTCCTGCGGTCCCCGAGCCACATGTGCGGAGGCAGTGTGTTTTATATACGGGTTTCAAACCCATTTTTCTCATTTCTTTCTTCTTCCTTGGGCGATTTTCCTCCATTGTTAAGGGCTAACGACCTGGTCTTTTAAGGTAAGTGAACTCTACTCAAAATTTAGCTTCATGCATGGATTCTAGCTTAATTAACTACATAAATTAGTGCAAAAATCAAGAATTTGGGTAATAAACTAGAACTTGTAACCATTTGAGAATTTTCTTTGAATTGGCCATGAAATCAAGTAAGAATCGTATATTAATGATCCTTAGGCTTTGGGTGAGTGTCCCCTTCGAGAATTATTGGAATCCAAGCGAGCGGGCCCGGGGTCGAATTTTGGTATTTTTAGAAGAATGCTAAGAAATGGATAATTAGGCTATGGGATTGATTTTTTTGAGTCATTATTGATATACTTAAGTTAATTATGTCAAGATATTGTTGTTCCGGAGTTGAATTCAAAAGGAAAGGCGATGTTAGAGGCTTGATTGCTATTTTTGGACCCGAGGTAAGTGTCTTGCATAACATTGGTGAGGGAATAGGTATTGTATGCTATGTGTTAAGTGTTTATCATGTCCAATGCATAGGTGAGGTGACGATTACCTATGCATTGTGTGTCAAGCATGCCCGTGAGTCTATTTTCTATAAAAACCTTATTATTACTTCCATGTTCGTTATAATATGCAATTGTCTCTTCTTGGAAGTTGATTAATGTTGAAAACCCTGGTTGATGAACTCATGATGTATTGCTTCGATTGAGAACCCAATTGTAATGTATTTGAAATGATTGGTTATAGCTGAGACCCTTGACGGGAAATCGTTACGATATTAACTGATACTTTCCCCTTGCCGGGTGATTTTGAATTGTATTTCCACTATGCTGTATTCCTTGCCATTGATATTGTCATTGTTTTGGTGAGGAAGAGTGTAAAAGCACGAAGGGTGATGTCATGCCATGATTTACATTGATTACGTCATAATTTGCATAGTGAGGAAGAGAGTAAAAGCACGAAGGGTGATGCCGTACCGTATTTTATATTGTTATGCACGAGGGGACATTCTGTGCCGTGATTGTGATGTTTTATGCACGAGGGGACATTCCGTGCTGTGATTGTGATGTTTTATGCACGAGGGGACATTCCGTGCCGTGATTGTGATGTTTTATGCACGAGGGGACATTTTGTGCCATATTTTATATTAATATGCACGAGGGGACATGCCGTGTCGTTTCTTTTCAGTGTTTTAATTTGTGTTGTCAATACCCGTTATTATTTTCGGATATTTTAGACTGTTGTTTTCATTTCTGTCATTTCAGTATTTGCTACCCCTTACCCCCAGCTTGTTCTTCCCCGTAATTGTATTCTTGTTTAGTTTCTACTATACTATTGAACTGCACAGGTACATTTTGTTGTCGTGTCCTAGCCTCGTCACTACTTCGCCGAGGTTAGGCTCGGCACTTACTCAGTACATGGGGTCGGTTGTACTGATGCTACACTGCACATCTTATTATTGTGCAGATCCCGCACTTGGACCCGGTGGACAGTGTTGAGGAAGTCTCCTTCAGTTCACCATAGAAACTTCAAGGTATACCCGCTGGCGTTCGTGGGCCTTGGCGTCTCTCTTATCCCTAGTTCTTCATTTATGTCTTGTTTTTCCTCTTGTTCTCAGAGACAGTCATGTATTTCCTTTCAGACTTTGTATTTAGCACTCCTATAGACAGTTCGTGAGTTTGTGACTCCAGGTTTTGGGAAATTATTGTGACGCTGTATCATGTTGTCTTTACTTAGTTTTGAAACTTTATCTATTTCCGCTGTTAAGTTGTGAACTGTTTTTAACTTACCCTATTATTTCGGTATTGTCATGTTAGTTTAACTGTACACGTTGGCTTGTCTAGCGGGTTCAACGTTAGACGCCATCACGGCCCAAAGGTGGGATTTCGGGGCGTGACAATGCAGTACAGGGGGAAATCTCCCAGAACCTCGTCTGTAATCCCAATTTAAATATACGATGCAGTACAGGGGGAAAGCTCTCGGATCTCTGTCTGTAGTCCCAATTTAAATATGCGATGCAGTACAGGGGGAAAGCTCCTAGATCCCACTGAGGATAACAACCAAAATGCGACAAAAACAACATATATTGCCACAACCGCCGCAAAAAAATAAACAAGGCCGAATGCAATGTGCGATGAGCAAATAAATACAAAGACTTAAATCACAAAAATGATAAAACTCACTCATAAGAAGTAGCCACTGAAAGGAATGCCAAGCACAAAGAGAAAATAGCATAACGAGGGGAAAAACAAGACAAATATAGCAACGATTCTATATATTCAAGTTCGCAACCAAGAAACCAAATTATCCCGGCAAGGGAATCAGCTATAACCAATCTCACTTAGACAATTAGCTTCACCGAATAAACTCAGTTTGAACAAATGCTCAGTAAATAGGCAGCATCAAAGAATACCATCAACATGGGCGGTCATCAATTAAACCTAAGTAGTACTTAAGAGGAAAATCATTTAAATCACAATGTATGACTCACGGGCATGCTTGACCAACGTATAGATATTCCAATTACTTGTTAGACATTTATAGGGAGAGATTATACTAGTTTTAGTCACATAGGCAGCGTATAAAGAAAGATATAGTATAACGGTAGGAAAAATAAAGTCTTCATTTAAGTCAATTAAGACCATATAATAAATAAGGAATGCTAGGCAAGTAATTCTAATTTCAGCAGGGAGAGATGAAACTAGAAATCAGGAATTCAAATATAACAATTTCAATTCATACGCGGGGAACATAAGGACCTAAAAATCCCTAAAGGTCAATCTATTTGCAAATAAGTCCGAGTACGCACTCGTCACCTCGCGTACGCGGACTACAATCAACATAGAAGAATAAATCCTAAGGGGTAGTTCCCCTACACAAGGTTAGGCAAGATACTTACCTCAAAGACGACAACCTGGTACTCAAAAAATAGACTTCTCGGGCGGGAAGGCCTCCGGATGGCTCAAAATCAACTAAAACAACTTCAAAATACATATAAAACGTATAAGGTACGATTTCGAATAATAAAGTTTCACTTTGCAAATTTATAAAAATCGACCCAAAAGTCGACCCCCGGGCTTGCACCTCGGAACCCGATAAATTTTACAAATTCCGATTACTCATTCCCCCACGAGCCCGAATATATAATTTGTTTTGAAATCCGACCCCAAAACGAGGTCAATTCCCAAATAATCAAAAAGCCCTAACTATACCCCAAACCCCAATTTCTACCTTTGATTTCATGATTTTAGGCCTAGAATCTAATAATTGTTGATGAAAATGGAAGAAAATGAAGTTAGGATTTATGGTGGAAGAGATGCTCCAAAATCGCCTAAGAGGGTTGGGGAAGATGAAGTTTGAGAAAAATGGAGTAAATCCCGTAATGGTTCTGTTTTTGGGTATAAAAAAATGACTGGGCAAAATAAGGCAGTGCGTTCGCGGTCCAAGCTCCGCGTTCGCACAGGGTAATTTCTTCCCAGCCCCCAGGCCCATGCTAACACTGTGTGTTCGATCCCTACCACTCGCGTTCGCACAGTACCCCCCCCCCCCCCCC
>ML347490.1:36639-58030 GCA_005239505.1 Nicotiana paniculata
CCCAAGGACCCTCCACGATCGCATCCTTCTTGGTACGTTCGCACTGAACACATTGACCTTGACCCCGAGACCCCACTTTACCCTGTGCGTTCGCACTCCCTTGAGTGCGTTCGCATAGGGCATTTACCTAAACACCAGAAAACAGTACCCACACAAGATTTTCTAAGGAATTTGCACTCTGACACCTACCCGAAACTCACCCGAGCCCTCGGGGCTAAAAACCAAATATACACACAACCTCAAACACATCCTACGGACTTATTCAAGTAATCAAAACACCGAAATAACATCATAACCATCGAATTTAACCTCAAAAAATCAATGAAATTCCTTTAAACATCCAAACGAAGTCCGTTTATTTCCAAATTCCATAGATAATACCTATAAAACATATTGAACCTGTTCCGGGCTCCGAAACCAAGATACGGGCCCGATACCATAGTTTTCACATAACATTTCATTTTCAAAAACCTTTATATTTTTGAGAAAACAATTTTCTTTAAAAATTTATTTCTCGGACTTGGGACCTCGGAATTCGATTCCGGGCATACGCCCAAGTCCCATATTTTCCTACGAACCCTTCGAGACCGTCAAATCACGGTCCGGTTGGTTTACCAAAAACTTTGACCGAAGTCAATTTTATTCAAATTTCTAATACAAAATTATCATTTTTATCAGTTTTTCACATAAGGGCTTCCCGGCTACACGCCCGAGCTGCTCACCCAAATCGAGGTGAGATAGAAGGAGGTTTTCACGACCTCAGAACATAGAATTAACTAGAAAAAATACGGGATGACCTTTTGGTTCATTACAATAGGCCATAAAGTCATATCCTCATTTCGAGAAATAAGTCTGTGACTCCAACGCGACTACCTGAAGGAAGAGTTAGACCCAGAATAATAGAAATCAGTATGGGGTGGTGAATAATATAAATTAAACATGAATTAGGGACCGAGTAAGGTGATAATGGTTAACATCATGAGAATTTTAGATTGTGTTCCGCCGATAATAGAATGGACAATAGAAGAAGACTCATGAGAAATTCAGATAATGGTCATTCAGGAAGAAGCTTCCCTAAAGAAAGCAATGTGAGCAAAGTTAAGTTTAAGGGACTGTATGTGCCAGTTATACTAAGTATCACCCTCGCGAGTAAGGAAGTTTGTTATCCTTGGTACAGAAGGATTACCGCAAGCCAAGTAAGGATCACCAATAAAGTCAAAAGACGCTAAATATGAAGAGGTAAAACATTATACGTAGATCATCGTAGCGCTAAATCTTAGTACTCCCCTAAAAGGGGGGAATATGGAGTGATGTAGCATTAAGTCAGAATTAAGTGGTTGTAGTAACTATGAAATAATAAAGGAAGAATGTGATAAGACTGAGAAAGGGATAAGATTGCACTTATCCAAATCCTACAGATATGCCACCATTCCAGAACATTATGCAAGCACGACGTCAAGAAAAGGAAGTAAGAGTTCATGTCCGAGATGTTATTGATAAATAAGGAGACAATGCGATACGTAAGTGAAGACAAAGGAAATAACCCAAGAAAGATTACGTGGAGTATTGATATGAGAATAGGTCAAAGACTAGTTAGTAGTTGACTCAGGTAGAGCCTAGTTATGGCTTGACAAGAGGATACAAAAAATCAATAAATTGTGCAACATAAACATAGTGAACCCCAACATGGGGAAATTCAGTCTCGCAGATAGATATGGCATCATGACCCTTGAGAGATATTTAGATAGGAGTTGGGGTAATTAAAGGTACCGTATGAGTGTTACGGACATAAAAGAGAGTCTCAATGGGAAGACAGTGAAAAATTTAGTTCATAAGCAACCGTACGAGTACATGAGTGTGAAAGTAAGTAATTACGGGCAATTAAAAGGGAGTACGAACATCAAATATTCTGTCGGGTAAATGATATATCAAGCTTATAACTTTACAAGAGCCAGGAGGTATCCCTAAATACTATAACGAAAGACTAATTGAGGAAATAAGGAAGAAGGGTTCAACCTAAGCATAGTAACTTGAAGAAGAAATGGTCTTGCAATAACAGTCTCACAACAACATTGTATACACTCCATAAGAAAGTGGCACCTATAGTGGCTAATGAATGAGAAGTAAAATAAAATGTGATATTCAAGGTCACATGAGTTGTATGAAATTCAATATATGTTGGCACTAAGGTAAGAAAGGGAGCAGGATGATCATGAAAAGTAATTGCTTACATTTAAGAAAGCTAAGAAAGAACGAAAGGAATTATTCGATCAACGATCCTGAGTTGGTAAAGTTATGAACGCACTTAAGAGTTTGGAGTTTTATACTTGTAGCATATACAACCGTAGAAGATTCTGGTATACGTTAAAAGAAAGAATTGAGCCCAGGTCATAGACGAAGGATTGAATTGTTAAAGGATTGTATCATGGATATCCCTCATCACCTATGAAAGGATAAAGTAATAACTAATACCAGGAGCCACAGATCAGAAGATAGCTTAAGCCTACATAAAGGCTGATCAGAAAAAAAGAAGAAAAGCAAACTGAAGAGTTACATCAACTAAGTAAAACAGAAATGGATAAATATCAGAGGTACAAAAGAGATAGTACAATAGCCATATTCTATAAGGGCATCGGAAGAATACCAGCCTCATAAGAAGTCAGTATGGAGCTCTCATCGGATTATGTATACACTAGAGATTCAAGTATGATAATAAAGCTTCAAGTTATGGATGTGAATTATACCTATGTGGAAGGAAGGTCATGAAAGAGATATAAGATGTGATGCAATATTTTAAGGTAAGTAAGGTAAGGGTGAACAACGTACGCGATACTTGAATGCAGAAGGTTATGAATGATCCATACTTTGGATAGAAGGCTAGAAGCGTGGGGATTCAATATCCAGGAATGATAGCGGCATCGTCAGTGACATATCTCATAGCCTATGGTTTCTAGGTATTGAGAAGGCTAGTTAAGATAGTAAAGAAGAGTTAGAGACGATGTGACGTCTCGCTTGATGTTCCAGAAGGACATAAGGAAACCTATGATGCAAGAAAGTTGAAGGAAGGTTATGAGTAATATAAATAAATATGGGTAGGTCGCAAGTTTAAGTATGACAAAGTGACAAGGATTTAGGAAGACAAGAGTAAGGTTACAAAAGGGCGAGTAAGGAGCTGATGAGAATCGATAAGTCCTCAGGATTAAACCCATGAAAACAAGTGAGATAATGGATTCTCTAAGCTATAGAAAGCTCAGTATAGGCTGAATGGACTCAAAGAAATCTAAGACTAATATCATTTGAAAGGGGTGAGGGAATAATTTTGGTAGATAAAGAATGACATTTGGACCTTTGATTGAGTAACGATTTGAACAAAAAAAAGAGAGATATCATGGGCGGCACAGGATTTGGATACCCCCCCCCCCCCTAAGGTGAATCACATTGAGATAGTATGAAATACGATTATNTTAAATATTTCTCGATGCAATGTAAGCCCTAGTAGCAAGGTATTACGTAAGAAGTTTCAAGTTATCAGTTGTATATTGTAGATTAATATTGAGGCAAATCATAATGGATGGACAAAAGTCACAAAGTGTGAGCTAAGATTAGGTCGTCATTCTTAAGATAAACAGCAACGAGGAAGTATTAAAGGACTTAGATTTATACATATAGGATAAGAAACAAGAGTAAGCTGAAATTTGGTAGCATACATCATCAACGATAAATCGAAGTAAGAGTTATCGTATAATATGACCTACCTAGATGCAATAAAATCATGCAGATAGATAACCGGGTATATGAAACAAGATGTAGCAATATTAGTAATTTCAACGAAGTACCGAGCAAAGAACTTTAGTAGACCTACAAATGCCTAGAGGGACATTTTATCAAGCTTTGTATGTGTTTGCAAAGTGAGGTCTAGAAATTGGCTAGAAGCTAGAGCAAAAAAAGAAAAAAATAGGGAAAGAAGAGTCGCATAGGCGCACTTACAAGGTCAGAGTCATACAGGTTGCATGACAGAAGGTAGCAACAGTTACGATATATGAATGATTTTGACCACAAGTCATGGGGTGAGAAAGAGGACTAAAAGGGGGAATGCCCTGGACTTTGAACTTATTCACAGAACAGTTGCCTAGATGGCAAGAGGGGTACTGAAATATTCGCAAGAGCTATGGGATATGATAGTGATAAGCGCATCAGTCAACATTTGAAGACGAATGTTCTAAAGGGGGGGAATGATGTTACACCCCATATTTTCGTACATGAAAATACGCCATAAATAAATTAATTAATTATAGCTCAGAAGTAAGATGTTACGTCCCGCATTTTTATACGTTGATGTTTCGTGGTAAGTTAATCAATATAAGCTCAGGATTGAGGTTATTTTGAAATTATAAGTATTATGATATTTCAAACAAGGAATAAGTAAATTCATGAAGGTGAGAGCGAAAGCAAATCGAAGAAAACGAGTTTTGTTGAAGTTTGTCAATTTGGGATAAAATACGGTCCGAGCTATAATACCCGGTATTTATAGACTAGTTCCATACAAGGTACCACATGAACATGATAGTAAGGTGTATAAGGTGTGTTAAAAGTGAAGTAGTATTTTAAGTAATTTGAGATAATTCTTAATTATGTGGATAATTTTTTAATAGTGGGGATAATTATGGTATTAAATTGGATTTTCTTTTGTGTGGGATTCCACATGGAACTAAAGTAGTCCAAGGTGGCACAACAGTGCATGATGAGTCATGGCACATATGTGCCTTGCTTACATGTAAAGGTCTCTTGGAAATTACATTATCTTGATCTCTTTATTTGGCAATGTAAGAGGAGTCATTTTCTGGGTCTCTAAGTATGCCATATACTTAGAATTGGACCAGAACACATGCTAAGCTTGGAGCCTCAAATATTCATTTGAATTTCATAATACAATAGTAGCATGAATTACAAATTCTACGGGAGCATGGTATAATCTTTCTCAAGAATGTCATGCGGATTTTTCCTACTTCGATCCACCGACGTATTTTATCGCAATTAACATGCATTAGAGGGAATGACAAGAGAATTGGCTCAGGTATATTAAGGCTACCCCTTCTTTCTTTTTGGTATGATCCAAATTATACAGAAGAAATGAGCAAACACACGATTTCCATAAATTACTCTATTCATAGAAAAACTAAGGGTGTCTATATTCTTGATTCCCCATGTGAATTATTATTATCTTCTGTTCATGGCTCCTAGAAAAATACGTATTTGATAATATTTATCCGAAAGGCATATTAATTTTTATGAAATTCTGAGAAAATATTATTTGATACATTGACATTGACCCATGACCAAATGGCGTTATATACGCGTATAAATATGTATATATAAGTATATGGGATATGGGAAAGGTTATAGCGTTATATACGCATCACTACCTGATCAGCTGGTATACGTTGATGATTTTTTCCATAGTGGCTGAGATGACATGATGGGATGCCCTTAGAGGCCTGATGATGTTATGAAACATGTACCTATGCACAACACATTCATACGCATATGCATGACACTATAATTATTTCATGATTTACAGAGTTATCTAGACTTACAGGTTGAATCATTTACTCTATATTTTTTCCATGTATGTTATGTACTTATTTATATGCCTAACATACTTGGTACATTATTCGTACTGATGTTCCTTTTCCTTGGGAACGTTGCGTTTCATGCCCGGAGGTCCCGATAGCCATATCGAGAGCCCTTTAAGTAGGCTATCAGCTCAGCGGAAGATGTTGGTGCGCTCCATTTGCTTCGGAGTTGCTCGTTTGATTAGTATGATTTAGACGTGTATTGTTTTATGGCGGGACTCTGTCCCGGCCTTTATGAAAATTATGTATTCTTAGAGGCTTGTAGACAGATGTCATGTACGTAAAAGATTGTATGACCTTGTCGGCCTATGTTCAGTATACGAGTGGATATTTGGTCTTATAGGCCTGTATATCTTATGTATAAGTTGGTATCTCACGTTGTATTCTACTTATTTCACGGCAGCCTTCCAACTCAGTTATCTACAATAGTATGATACGTTATGTTGGTACTCGATAAAGTAAGGTACCGGGTGCCCGTCGCGGCCCATCGGTTTGGGTTGTGACAAAAGTGGTATCATAGCAGTTCTATCCTAGAGAGTCTACAAGCCGTGTCTGGTAGAGTCTTGTTTATGGATGTGTCATGCACCACACTTATAAGCAGGAGGCTATAGGGCATTTAGGACTGTCACTCTTTCTTCTTACTCTAGATACTGTGGTAGAGCACACTTATAAGAATTCAAACTTAATAAACTTTTGAACTTTCAACTTCCAAAACTCGTGCTGAACGATATCAAATCAACTCGGAATGACATTTTGCATACAAGTTTCAAATTATCCTTACCCGATATCACCATAGTCAACTTCTGGTCAAACTTATGAACATTCCAAAACTCCAAATTGCCAACTTTTGCCAATTAACGCTAGAACCTTCAAGAAACATCCAAATGCAAAGTTGCGCATACGCCCAAGTCTAAAATCACCATCCGGACCTAATGAAACCACCAAAACTCTGATCCGGGGTCAAATACACAAACATCAAATTTGGTCAACTCTTTCAACTTAAAGCTTCAATCATGAAGTTCATTCTTCCAAATCGATTCCAAACAACCTAGAAACCAAAATTGACGATTCACACAAGTCATAATACATCATGCGGAGATACTCATACCCTCAAACTACTGAGTGAAGTGAAAATGCTCAAAACGACCAGTCGGATCGTTACAATTTATTTTTCCTTTAATAATAGTAGTTTCTTACAATATCTTGAAAATACTTTATAACTGCATACCTTTTTTTATTTTTCTCTTTATGCATGTCTGTTATGTAATAATAGTATAGTCATTTATAGTTACCGGGAATTAGCTAGTAGAACTGTATACCCTATTGGTATAGTTATATGCCATGCTGGTATCATATGGTAGTTGTAAAATTTTTAGTTGTTTTAATTGCATTTTTAAGTGAATTCTATTTTTGAAATTACTTATATGAACATATTTTTTAGTATTGGGATTTCCCTGTGCCTATGGACATATATTATAAACCAAAGGTAGATTGGGATACCAACTGCAATGTCATTCGTTTGTTGAAAGAGAATTTAACAAAGAAACAACTTTGGATATTTAAGAAAACATGCTTTGGATATTTTTGGATCTGCCACCAATTATTGTGCAGATTCGGGTTATGCACCATTTACTT
Organism: Nicotiana paniculata; assembly: GCA_005239505.1. NCBI lineage: Eukaryota > Viridiplantae > Streptophyta > Magnoliopsida > Solanales > Solanaceae > Nicotiana > Nicotiana paniculata. Next base: position 43,908 of record ML347490.1, read on the forward strand.
ATTAGAGAAGTACATCATAAAGTGCAAAATGAGATGCGATTTGTAGTGAGTGATTCTAGGTTGCTCTTTGGTTTGGTTGAATTTGCAGTCATTACTGGGTTGAAATGTATGGGTAATACAAGTCTAGAGAGCATACCAGAGAATAAGTTGATTTCAAAATATTTTGGGACTGCATCTGTGACAATTGCCCAACTGGGAGACTGTTTTACGAAGAAGAAATGGGAGACAGATGATTATGCGTTGAAGATAGCAGCTCTTTATTTTGTGAACAACTTCTTACTTTCTCTACTCAAACCAAAGGTTATTTCACGGTCTTACATTGACTTGGTTGAGTGTGGTGATTTTAATAATTATCTCTGGGATATCGATGTTTATAACGCTACAATTGACTAGTGCTCCAAGAAGTTTCAAAATAAGCCTTCGTTTTATAGGAAACAAACTTTCGCGAATTCAGAATTGGGTAGTCAAAGGTCAAATATAGAATGAGCGAGTTGCTTTGCGAATGTTTAGCTTGCAACGCGAACAGGTAAATTTCTCATACTTTTATTGCATCTTTTGATGTTTTGGTAGAGTAGTTTAATCACAGGCAGTTGTAGCAATATTCCAGAGAAATGATATACTTTGTTGGCATACATGTATACCATATTGGCATCATATGGTAATAGGAATCTTTTCTGCTACTTATACTTTTAATCTTCTCATAATTTTATTGCATTTTTAAATATTTTGGTACAGTCCTTTAGTCACGGGTAGTTGTAGCAAAATCCTAGAGAAATGATATACTATGCTGGTATACATATGGTTATAGAGATCTTTTTCTGCTACTTATAGTTTTATTTCTCATACTTTTATTGCATCTTTTAATTTTTTGGTTCAGTATTTTAGTCATAGGTAGTTGTAGCAATATCCCAGAGTAATGATATACTTTGTTGGTATACATGTATACCATGTTGGTATCATATGGTTATAGGGATCTTTTATCTTTCTATGTTTTGTTATCGTTTCTATTTCTAACTAGTGTCATTAATAATTTCAGCAAAAGAACATCATCACAGCTGATGATGAGAAGCAATTATTTGATGTGCGTGGTCTAAGCTTTGAAATTGAAGTTTATTGCACTGACAGTCAGCCTGATAGCTTTCAGGTTTTTGACACTCAATTTCCAAAGATACAAAGTATGCATCAAAGTACTGGAGGTGATTCAAAACCTACCAATGCTGAGGTAATGAAGGAGTTACACGATTTGAAACTTTTTGTAGAGACCAAGTTTGAGGAGGTGCTTGCAGCTATTGGTAGGCAATCAATGAAACCAGAGGGAAATTCAGCGGTATTGTTCTTTTATATAATATAATGCTATAGTATATTGTTCAAAGATGTAATATATGCTTATAGAATTCTATTCCATTCTTTACTTTTAGTGCACATAGTATTCTTGTAATATACATAATAATAAAATTTTTATTTTCTCATTTACAACATAAGCAACAGGATACTGATCCTTATTTTGGCGAAATGCACAATGATTATGACTAGTTTGAAAGGGGAGTCAGTGGGAATAATTCTGTAGTTATTGGAGATAGCACGCCCAAAGCACCTTCTAGTATGTAAATCACAAATTTGGTTATTTTTTTTGCTGTTATTTTTTGAATATAGTACTCTTGATTATACTTTTATATGTTAGTATCTGGTTTTGGTGGGGTTGGTCGTGAGGGTGGTTCCAGTGGTGTCAATGTGAATAACGTCACAGCAAGGCATGACGTAGTTATTGATGATTTGCATTCTAGTAAAATGTTGTATATGCAAATTTTTTATTCTTTTTTTATTTATTTAACTTTATGTATTTGTGCGTTCACTAACATTTTTTAACTTTTTTCAGCCCCCTTTGTAAATATGCTTGATCTTGACTGGAATTCTGACTTTGAACTGTCTGCATCTGCAATTGATCAAATCACCACCATTACATAACAAGAAAAATATAAGCATTCATCTCATGATATTAAAAATTCTGGACCTGCTCCATTGCCATCAAGAATCGCCGCACAGACACGATCAGAAGTTGTTGTTGAGTCTAAAGCTCCTCCTTTACTACAAAATACTGCTCCACAGGGTACGATTGTTGATGTTACTAATTCTGAAGTTGGTATGTAAATAAGAGATTTTTGATAGTTTTTTTTACTTAAATAATAATGTTGATAATTTTTTTATGCGTTCAGCATCTCGGGTTGCTGGTCTTGGTCAAGCGGCTGTAGGTGGCAGAAATGTGAATTTGCCTTCTGGTAACGTCTTCTACATATAACTTTTCATTCTTTTTTTAAAAAAAGTTTCTTAACTTTGTATATTTGTTGATTCACTAGCATTTTATAATTTAAGCTCCCTGTCGACACGAGCGTGATCTTGACTTGGCATCTGATTTTGAATATACTAATTCTCAACTTGATCTAATTGCTGTCGTTGCATAAGGAGAGAGACGTAATGTAAATCAATCTGGAAATGAACTGACAACTCGTGATGCAAATAAGTCTAAACTTGATAAGTTGGTATCAAGAACTATAGTCCAGACACAAATAGATGTTGAAACAACTCCCGCAGTTTTCACACAGAGAAGGCGCCCTGCAGTTGTAAAACAATCGTCGTATAGGAATGACTGGCAATCTGGTGTTAGTGCAGTTGGGGGATCCTTGAAGGTTATCAAAGGAAGATTTCCATTAGTAAATGACATTTCATTGGCTGTTGATTATAAGCTTACGACTGCATTCTCAAACTTTGTTGAAAAAGACATGCAATTGGGAAAGTATGTATTTGGTTCCATGTACTTTTGTTTTCATGTTTTCTTAATTTTTGTCGATGTATTTCTTATCCGTATCTTCTTTTATAAGAAATAAGGAAGTGTATTTACTTCGTGATCGAAAGTTGTACTCTTGTTTTGACTTTGAAGTTGAACGAATTGATGATAAAACATTTTCCCACACATTAAACTATTTTGGCAGGGCTCTGTCTAGTTCGGTATGTGTACGACTTTTAATTTTTGTTTTTGTATTAGTTCATGCATATAGTTAGTGTTAGTCATGTTTTCTTCCTCTCTTTTTTGCAGCACTTGAATATTATATTCCATTATCTTAGGAAGAAGGAAAAATATGGAATTAATATGTCAATCAAAGTCACAACTACAAATACCCTTTTCAATAATATCATTCAAAGGGTTTACACAGAATTTGTAAAAGGTGGGCTGCAAGATCATTTGATTTATAGATTAGACGATATCATGGAGTACATGAAAAAATTTAGGATGTATTGCAACACTCCATGGCACCAGATTGATCATGTCCTCTTTTCAATTAATTTGGCAGAAAAATGGCATTGGATATTGGGTGTGTATCATTCCATAAGAGATGTTTTTATGTATATGACTCTCTACGTAGTCGAAATCATAAAAAAAACTATTCAAAAGGTGGCAGAGGCATATGCTGTATTGATACCCATGTTTCTAGTTAGCATTGAATTTTATAACCAAAGAAGTGATATTGTAGTAGAAAATAGTCTGCACATGAGAAAGGACTTGACTGATCCATTTGAGATTAAACTAATTACAATTCTGCCAACATATCAAAATATGTAAGAATAATTACCTTTTTTTACTTTGTTTTCCTCATTCATATTAATATTTTTCACTACTAATCGATTTTTATATTTATTCATTTGTTTTGTTTTAAAGATTGTGGAGTATATGTTGCATGCTTTGCTGAGTACATTATTGAAGGTCTTCTTCCAATTCCTGTTGCCAATTTTGATGTGGATAGTCTTCGAGCTAGGTTTGGTATACTGTTATGGCACTATGAGAGGAACAAGCAGCTTCATGGTGAATCAGAGGTTCAAGTAGCAACAAAAATGATTCGTGGAAAGAAGCGCAAGAAGTAGTATAGGTCTCTTTTTTCTTTAGTTAATCGTAGCATGAAAACTTTACAGGATTTTAATAGCTTTTGGTGAAGTACGATATTTTGCATTATCAGATTGTAAAAATACTAGCTTTTAAAAGTGTGTTCTAGGAATACAATTGTAATAGTACAATATGTTGCTAACTGTTTTAATGTTGGAATCTATCTTCAATTTATTTTATTAGGCTTTTCTTAAGATTCTTCAATAAAGTTGTTGGTTCATTAGCAGTGTCTTTCGGAGGCAAATTTTTCTCAGCACTTGAAGTCAAGCCATTAGTGCAGAACAGGGTTGTTACAGCAGCACCATTAGTCCCTACTTCTACTGCCATTTGTAGTAGGAGGATCATTGTTAGTTCGCTATTATATAGCAGCAGAAGTTGTTTTTAGAGGTGTATTTTGTTTAAGGGAGTTACAAATTTCAAAAATAGGAACTATGTTGCTATTTGGTTGAATAACAAGGCGACTATTGATTTGAATGAGAAGAAATATTTTTAGAAAGAGAATTGGTTTTGAATTTTTATTGAGAGCAGTTTTTAATTGTAGTTGAATCTAAGAAATTCTATGCAGATTTTGCATTGCTGCACCAGTTGTATTACGCAAAGATTTTGGTTCAGGTATATTAGTCCATTAGAACTATATACTAATCAGGTATACTGATATACAATTTAGGTATCACGTTGTATTTGAGTACCTTTTTTTCCTGCAGCAACTAGATGTAAATACTGACATGAGTTGCAAAGTGTGCCAATCTTGTTGAGGAAGTATGTACAAATGTTACTTTTTTTTGGTGCACCACTTGTATATTTGCACATATTTTGGTTTATCCATATTAGTGTAATAAAACTATATACCAATAAGGTATACAATATACCATTCGAGTATCATATTGTATTTGAGTACCTTTTTTTTATACTTCAATATTAGCTTGAGTTGCAAAGTGTGTCCATTTTGTTGAGAAAGTATGTACAGATGTTGTATTGTTTTGGCGGACCACTTCTATTTCTGCACATATTTTAGTTTAACCATATTAGTGCAATACAACTATACACCAATAAGGTATACAAATATATCATTTGGGTATCACATTGTATTTGAGTACCTTTTTGTTATACTTCAATATTGACATGAGTTGCAAAGTGTGCCCATTTTATTAAGAAGTATGTACAGATGTTGCATTTTTGTGCACCGTCTGTATTTCTACACATATTTTAGTTTAACCATATTAGTGCAACACAACTATATACCATTAAGGTATACAAATATACCATTCGAGTATCACATTGTATTTGAGTAACTTTTTTCCTTGTAGTAACTGCATGTAAATGGCTTCCAATTTGTTGTACTTAAACACTGACATGACCTGCAAAGCGTGCCCATTTTGTTAACGACGTATGTAGAGATGTTGCCTTTGGGGCACCTGTTCTATTTCTGCACATATTTTGATACCAATAAGATATACAGATATACCACTTGGGTATCACATTATATTCTAGTGCTTGTTTTCCTGCAGCAACTAGAAAAACATTGAAGCATTATATCAATCTCTCTTTGAAATATTTCGGCATGTTCTCCGGTTGTGTCCTTTTTTTCTGCATAGTGCACATGTAACTGTATTTCCTTCCCAACCTCTTATGCCTCTCTTATTTTTAGGTCTTCCTGGTTTGATTTTTCCTTTTGGTGGAAGTACCACCTGCGAAGAGACATGTTCTAGAATTCACCACGTTGTTTCATCCGGCAAAGAGTTTACTGGTATCTCATATGTTTTCAGCAAGTAGTCTATGTTGTAGTAATCCGATCTATACTTGTATGAATCCATATGGAATTTTTTTATAGCTTCCATTGCATGTGGACATGGAATATCGTCTAGCTGAAACCTTCCACAAGTGCAGTTTTTTTCATGTAGGCGCACCACATTTCTTATTTGGCCATCAATTACTAAATGTAAGAATTGAATTGATGGCAACACCTAATATAACTTTAACTAATAAAAGACGTTAGCTGTATGAAGTAATAGTATTTTTCAATAACAATATGCAGTTGTTTAGTGAAATCTCTAAAGTGCAGAAGTAAAACTACAATACATGCAGTGTTTTTATGATTCTGAAAATGCATACCATCATCGTCTGTGATAAGGTAGTATTATTTGCCAATATTTTTCATACTTTACACCTATCTTCATAAATGATTCCACGACATCCTTCCGATTGGTGTAATTCCATTTATGAATCAACGTCGTCATAAAGTCAAGCAAATTCACAACTGGGAGGTCTCTTGTGTGCTTGTTTGCTGCATTTACTGATTCTGCAATATTCAATGTCATGGTCACGGTTCTATTTTCCTTGGAATGTGCCCGGAACAATTTATCATATCCAATATCCATCAGGTATGTTGTCACTCTACTATCAATAGCTTCTAACTCTGCTATATGCCCGCTGAATTCTTCAACAGTGTATGCTCTTGTAACGCAACGTATACTTCTTTGGATTGTTTTTGGCTCTTCCTAAAGTTTGATTTTATTTTGTTCCATAGATGGAACATACATTCACAATGAGAGACTTCTTGATAAACAATTGAAGTTTCTCTCCATATACCATCATGCTCGTCTGATACTATACACATTCCCTCTCTTTCTCCATAAATTTCTCTAAATTACACGAAGAACCACTCCTACGATGCATCATTTTTTGAATCAAAAATTGCATATGCAAGGGGTAGAATTTGTCTTGTAAAACCAAAGAAAAAATGTTAGTTATAACACACAATAATAATATATTATTTTATATAATAGTATAGTCATAAGTAGGTGTAGGTATGCAACAAAATAATTATATATTCTTTTAGTATACTTGTATACCATATTGGTATCATATGATATTTGAATATCTTTCTTGCAATTGAATGTAATTGTATTGCATTTTTAAAATAGTAAAGTACATCAATTATTCAATACTGATTCTGAGAAAACTTTTTTTCTTACCCTTTGTGTCTTGCGTGGAAGCCGTGAGTATGGTCCCTCTATATGTTGACTTTAAAAACTTCCATCAACTACAAATGTGGACTACAATAGATCCAGCCTCTAATTGATGCATATATAACTATGAATGCATACAAGAAGCTCCCATCTTCTTCAGTGAGTAGTCGTGTCACTGATCCTGGGTTAGCATACTCCAACATGTAAAGATATGATGGTATTTTCTTGTATGACTCACTTGGTGTTCCTCTCAACAATTGCATTGCTTTTCTTTTGATCTCTATGTTTGAATTTAGCTTAAGCCCATACCATATGCTTTTTGGATGTGTCACAACCCAAACCTATGGGCCGCAACGGGCACCCGGTACCTTACTCAACCGAGTACTAACATAACATATATTTTCATGTCATATTTATCATAGAAAAATGAGCTGGAAGGCTGCCGTGAGATAAGTAGAATACAACATGTGATACCAATTTATACCTAAGACATATGGGCCTATAAGACCAAAATAACTGTAACGACCCGACCGATCATTTTGAGAAATTAATCTCCGTTCGATGGAATAAGGTATTTAATAGCTTCACTTTGTGTATATCGACATGCGTGCGTGGTTGGATTCAGTTACCAGATAATCCGAAGTCGAATTGGAAGAAAAATTTCTATTTTTGAAGCTTAAGTGATGGAAGTTGACCAAAGGTTTGACTTTTGAGTAAACAGCCTCGGAATGAGTTTTGGGTGATGAAAACAGCTTCGTATGATAATTTTGGACTTAGGCGCTCGTCCGGAATTGGTTTTGAAGGTTCGTTGAGTAATTTGAAGTAATTCGGCGAAAGTTAGATTTTCGGCAATTTTGGCCGATAGGTGAAATCTTGATATCAGGTTCGGAATGGAATTCCGAGAGTGGTTGTAGGTCCTTTGTGTCATTTGTGACCTGTGTGTAAAATTTGAGGTCATTCGTACTAGTTTTGATGTGTTTCGACATCAGTTGTGAATTTTGGAAATTTCATAAGTTCTTAAGCTTGAATCCATGCATAATTAGCGATTTTGATGTTATGTGATGTGGTTTGAAGGCTCGACAAGGTTCGTATGGAGTTATAGGATTGATTGGTATGTTTGGTCGAGGTTCCGAGGGCCTCGGGTGGTTAACAGATTTGTTTTGGGGAATTTTAGAGTTGCTGACTTGCTGGTTTTTGGAGTTCTGGTATTTTTCTGCACCTGCGGATGGGTAGCCGCAGGTGCGAGATCGCAGACACGGAAGGGAAGCCCGCAGATGCGGAAATTGGGGAGCCAGGACTAAGGCGCAGGTGCGAGGTTTTGGCCGCACCTGCGAGCCCGCATGTACGTGACTTTAAGCGTAGGTGTGAAGATGTGGGAGTTATTGATTTCTGCAGGTGCGACTGGTTGGACCGCAGGTGAGGAATGCGCATGTGACGACCCAGCCGGTCGTCTTAAGAATTAACACCCCGATCCCCTATTAACTGTTTTCCCCAAGTCTATTTCTGCTAAATTGAATTGCCGGGACGTTCGGTTTTGAGTTTCGGAGAGTTTTGGGACACTTAGTCCCTAAATGAGAGCTTAGGTGTTGGAAAGTTTCCCGTAGTCGAAACAGTGTGAAGACGGCCTCAGAATTGAAATCTGATGGTTCCGTTAGCTCCGTTAGGTGATTTCGGGTTTGGGAGCGTGTTTGGAATGCATTTTGGAAGTCTGTAGCTCATTTAGGCTTAAAATGCCGAAGTTCGAATTTTTGAAGTTTCCAGTCTGATAGTGAGTCTTTGATCCGAGGGTCGGAATGGAATTCCGGAAGTTGCAGTAGTTCCGTCATGTCATTTGGGATGTGTATGCAAAATTTGAGGTCATTCATATGAGTTTAGATGTGTTTCGGCGTCGGATGTGAATTCTAGAATTTTTCCTAAGTTCCTAGGCTTGAACCTATGCATAATCGATGATTTTGATGTTATGAGACGTGTTTTTAAGGCTCGACCTAGTTCGAATAAGGTATTAGGGTCGGTTGGTGGTTTTGGTTGAGGTCCAGGGGGCCTCGGGGTTGTTTCGGATGCTTAACAGGAGAATTTGGGACTTATCTAATTGCTGAACCAGACCTCTTCTGGTGTTTTCGCACCTGCGAAGGTTTTCCCGCAGGTGCGAACACGTAGGCGCGATAGGGTTGATCGCAGGTGCGATGGCGAGGGATTTGGCCAGTGGTCGCAGGTGCAATCCGAGTTCCGCAGGTGCGGAACCGCAGGCGCGGCCAAACGACCGCAGGTGCGGCCCCAGTGGACTTAAGTGAATTCCGCACCTGCGATGCTTTTTCCGCAGGTGCGGTGATCAGGACCGCAGGTGCAAGATCCCTGTGTGTTTATTCCAAAAATCCGAGGGTTTATTTCATAAGTCTATAAATCGTTTGAGAGCTCGGGAATTGGTGATTTTCAGTGGATTTTGAAGAGAATGATCATAGGTAACGTTTTCAAATCCTAATTCATTGTTAGACCATTAATCCCCATTATTTTCTTTAGTTTAATTATCAAAAAATGGGGTAAAAACCATGGGAAATTGATGAAACTTCCCCAAACCGAAATTCTGAGAATTTAAGGGTTTTTGGCATCGGATTTCGATTGTTTCTGATCGAGTGAGTTCGTGAGTGAATGGGTGTCCGAAAAATATAACTTTTACCCGATTCCGAGACGTGGGCTCGAGGGGCGTTTTGGTCATTTAACCTAATTTCGCGCCTTAGCTTTGAATTAAATAGTAGAATCAGTTGCTTGAGATGTTATTTACGATATGTAATTGAATTGTATAGATTTGGGCCATTTGGAGTCGGATACTCGTGGAAAACGTGTGGTTTCGAGTTGATTTTGAGTCGGTTCGAGGTAAGTGGCTTGTCTAACCTTGTGTGGGAGACCTTTCCCCTTAGGTGTGATATTTGGTAATTGAATGCCTTGTACGTGAGGTGACGAGTGCGTAATTGTGCTAATATTTGAAAATCTAGATTTACTTTAAATATTTAGGCTGAGTTTCTTTCTTACCTGTTTTATTCTACTTGCAATTATAGTCTATTTTAGCTTAGAAAAGCATGACTAGTTGCCCTAAATTGCTTATATGCTTAAGTTGCTTTAATTGTACTACGTGAAGCATGTTAGGCTAGAACTACTTGTTGCCTTGTATTTTTGCACTCTATTTCTGAATATCTTCTTGTTGTGGTTGCGTATTTACATTGGGACTACGGATATGGGATTCCGGTAGCTCCCCCCCTCCCCTGTTTGTTTACTTTGGGAATGCGGGTTAGATTCCCGATAGATCCCCCTGCACATTTAACTTTGGGACTGCGGGTTAGATTCCCGATAGATCCCCCTGCATATTTACTTTGGGACTGAGGGTTCGATTCCCGATAGATCCCCCTGCACATGTGATGGACTATGGGACGGTATCCTGGGAGATCCTTCGAATATACATATGATGGACTACGGGACGGTATCCCGGGAGATCCATTGGACAGTTGAGAAAGGACTACAGGACGGTATCTTGGGAGATCCTTATTGTTACCATTGTTATTGTGCTGTACATATTCCGTGTTTACTCTATTCTTGTGTTTTTTGGTTATTGCCTTCTTTGACCTGTCTTATTTCACTGTTGTGCTCATTATTACTGCATGCTTTCATACTGTAAATTTCTATTATATTGTTTAACCTCAGTCGGGCCCTGACCATCCTCGTCACTACCCGACCGAGGTTAGGCTTGGCACTTACTGAGTACCGTCGTGGTGTACTCATTCCCTTTCTGCGCATAGACTTCGAGGTACATCTGCCGCGTCCGCAGACCAGGAGTCTCAATCTTATTCCAGCTTTAGTGGAAAGCTTTTCCTTCCTTACAGTTGTTTAGACATTCTGGAGTTAGAGCCGTGTATTACATTTCTGTTAGCCTGTGTTTCCCGTGAGTTTCTGGGTTTTGGGGTGATATTGTAGACTTCCGCATTATTTTTGAGTGGTATATGCCGAGCAGCATTTATATACGGTCTTTCTTTTAGATTGTTCAGTTTTTACTTAATTATTCCGCAAGTTATGTTGTTGTTTTTTCTGCATTGTTAGGCTTACCTAGTTACAGGGACTAGGTTCCATCACGACATGTTCACGGAGGGGGAACTGGGATCGTAACAGCGCAGGTGCGAGAAACATCCGCAAGTGCGAGGATTGCTGGGCAGAAAAGGGGACAGAATCGAGGGTTGTTCATTTTCGCTCCATTTTTGGATTTTGAGCTCGGGAGAAGGCGATTTCTTGGAGGATTTTCAGAGGAATATTATGGGTAATGATTTCTTACTCGAATTTGGTTTATTTCATTAATCCATTGTGGTTTTCCTAATTTTATCAAGGAAATTGAGTTTAAAAGTTTGGAAATGGGAGAAAAGGTTCACCAATTGAAAATCCGAGATTTGAGTGAGATTTTTGACGTCGATTTTTGATGATTTTTGTTCGAGTGTTCTCATAGTAGAGCGGGTGTTCATAATTTGTAAATTTTATACGATTTTGAGATGTGGGCCCGGGGTACTTTTTGGGCAATTTTCCTACTTTCGCGTCTTAGCTTCGAATTTATTATAAACTAGTTGCTTGTAGTATTATTTACACTATGCTATTGATTTGATTAGATTTGGGCCATTGGGAGTCGGATACCCGTGGCAAGAACGTGATTTCAAGCTTGGTCCAAGCGGTTGAGGTAAGTATCTTGCCTAACCTTGAGTGGGGGAATTACCCCTTAGGATTAAGTCTTTTATGTTGATTATAGCCCGTGTACGCGAGGTGACGAGTGCGTACTCGGACTTATTTGCAACTAGGTTGGCCTTTTAGGATTCTTAGGTCCTTATATCCTCTGTGTAGGAAGTTGTATTAATTATATCTGAGTTTCGATTGCTAGTTCATCTCTTTCCGCTTAAATTAGAAATTTCTTGCTTAGTTTTTCTTTGTTGCTTATTTGATCGTAATTTGACTTAACTGAAGACTTTATCTTTTCTACAGTCGTGATATATCTTCCTTCATAAATTGCCTATTTGACTAGAATTAGCATAGTCTCTCCCTATAAATGTTTAGTAGTGATTGGAATATCTATACGTTGGTGTCAAGCATGCCCGTGAGTCGTACATTGTGATTTATGTGATTTTTCCCTTAAGTGCTACTTAGGTTTAGTTGATTGTTTAGGAAAGATTTGTTATAGTTGTTTCCCTTGCCGGGATGATTGGTTTCTTATTGATGACTTGAATATTGTGAATTGTTGCTATATTGGTTTTTTTTCTTCTCGTTATATCGTTTCACTTGTGCTTGGTATTTCCATTCAGTGACTACTTCTTATGAGTGAGTTTTATCATTCTTGTGATTCAAGTCTTTGTATTGATTTGCTCGTCGACCTTGTATTATGTCTTTAGTTTCTTTTGCGCCTGTTGTGGCAATGTGTGTTGTTCCTGTCGCATTCTGGTTGTTTTCTCCCTGCATTGCATTGCATATTTAAATTGGGACTACGGACGAGATTCCGGGAGCTTTTCCCCTGTACTGCATTGCCTATTTAGATTGGGACTACGGACGAGATTTCGGGAGCTTTCCCCCGGTATTGAATTGCATATTTAAATTGGGACTACGGACGAGATTCCGGGAGCTTTTCCCCTGTACTGCATTGCCTATTTAGATTGGGACTACGGACGAGATTTCGGGAGCTTTCCCCCGGTATTGAATTGCATATTTAAATTGGGACTACAGACGAGATTCTGGGAGCTTTCCCCCTGTACTGCATTGCATATTTAAATTGGCACTACGGACAAGATTCTGGGAGCTTTCCCCTGTACTGCATTGCATATTAAAATTGGGACTACAGACGAGATTCCGGGAGCTTTCCCCCTGTACTGCATTGCATATTTAAATTGGGACTACAGACGAGATTTTGAGAGCTTTCCCCCCTAACTGCATGACAAATTCTGAGTTACGGACTAAGTTTCGGTAAATTTATTCTGAGGAGATTTTTGATCGAAAGATTTTTATTGAAAAGTATAGCTGAAAAAGTATTTGCCTTGAAGAAAATTATGTCTGAAGGACTTTTTATTTCAAAGATATATTTGAAAAGAAAAAAAAGCATTTGTCTTGCAGAAAATGATATTTGGAAGTCATTTATTGGGGAAGTATATTTGAAAATCATGTATTTTGAAGGAAAACTATGTTTTAAAGATTCCTCTTTCCAAAATATATATATGTATCCGGAGAAAAGTATCTTTCAAAGGAAATTCTCTATTTTGAAATAATTATATTCAAATCTTTCAACATAGACTTTCGATTTAATGGTTTTCACTCGAAGGTTTGACCAATTTTAGTGGATTGTTGGCTAAGGCCTAATGTGGAATACTAATGTAGTGCTGAGTTGTTGGTGTTCTTATTGTGTTGTGGTATTTTGGTTCTGGCTTGTATCTTGTCTATCATTTCTGTGTATTGTGTTGTTCTGTTGTTGTGATGCATTTCCTTCCGCCTTGTAAATGCTTTGTTATTTGTTATATTGCGTAGTCATTAGATAGATGTCATATTCTGCCATTTCTATATTTATGTCTGTTTAGTTTTTAGATCGGTGGTGTCTTGACTAGTCCTCGTCACTACTTCACCGAGGTTAGTTTTGATACTTACTGGGCATCGCTGTGGTGTGCTCATACTACACTTCTGCGCATTTTTGTGTGCAGATCCAGGTAATTGTTGTTTGTAGATGTACGGATCATTGCCGGGGAGACTCAAGGTAACCTACTGTTGCGTTCGCAGGCTTCAGAGTCACCTACCTATTTTCATTCAACTGTTCTTACTTATTTCTAAAACAGTTGTAATCAGGAGTTGTAGAAAAAAAAATTCGTAGAGCTTATGACGTGTATTACCGGTTTTGGAAAATTGTAATTTTTGTCAAGATTCTGTATCGAGACTGTTGTATTTTCCTTTATTATTGTTGTTATTTAGTGAATGTTAGGCTTACCAAGTCCCTAAGACTAGCTGCCATCACGATACTCAATGGAGGGAGATTTGGGTCGTGACAATAACCACTCGTATACTGAACATAGGCCGACAAGGCCATACAATCTTTTACATACATGACATTTGTCTACAAGCCCCTAAGAATACATAATTTTCATAAAGTTCGGGACGGAGTCCCTGATGCGTGGCTAGAATTCATGATTTTTAGCATCATATACCGTGCATTTTAGGTGTTTTAA
>ML347491.1:0-45503 GCA_005239505.1 Nicotiana paniculata
GTACAATTAAGTTATTAAAAATTATGAATTTAAATTATAAAACAAACACACAAAATTATAAAACTATTGAATTTGACACACATAATTGTTAATGATAGTTTGGTTCTACTGGGCCTCAAATATCGAACCTGAAACCCATATATATCTATATATATATATATGTACTCTGTACAATATAAAATTAAGGTACAATTAAGGTTCCAGACTCAAAAATATAAAATTGTGAAATAAATTTGTCTGTTAATATCCGGACTTATATATTTGTGTTTCCATGTCGTTTTGTGTTTTGTGCTTAAAATGTATTTATTGTTTATATTTAGTTTAGTTTATTTTTTATCGTAGTAAAATGTAGAGCCTTTTAGCGTAGAATCCCTTTAGTTTAAGTATATTATAATGGTAGTTGAAATATATATATATATATATATATATATATATATATATATATATANGTCTCAAATATCGAGCCTGGAATCCATATATATGTATATATATATATATATATATATATATAAACAAACATACAAGGCACCATAAAAATATTGAATTTGACACACATAATTATTAATAATAGTTTGGTGCTACTGGGCCTCAAATATCGAGTCTGGAACCTATAGGTATAAATATTGTATAACTCTAAAAATTATGTAACTCAAAAAATTATTATTTATTTACAGATTAAACATACAATTAATGTTGTTTTGATTTACAGTTGACAACATGGACGTGCCGCCTATACATCCCGGCCCTTATGCTCCAGAGCTATTAGTCCTACAGGGAGATCATAGATCCTCCCATATATGGGACGGAAAGGTACTGACGTAGACTCTCCGCGCTAGGAGAGTGGACGACATGTGGGATTTTTTTAGGGATAGAGATCTCCATCCCCGTGTAGTCCAGTGCCTGGAGGACACGGGATTTTATAGGATTATTCAAATCGGCCGGATGTAGCTCGACTGGGCTTTGATCACGGTGTTGATTGAGCGGTGGCGACCGAAGACGCACACTTTCCACCTGCCCATTGGCCAGGCCACCATCACGCTGCAGGACGTGGAGGTTTTATATGGCCTGCCCGCTGATGGCTTGCCTGTTTCACTGCCTATTCTTATGAGATCTACGTCGCAGGCGAATTATTTGGATATGCTGCAAAGGCTCACGGGTTTCAGGCCACAGGACGATACTGCATCGTCAGGGGCCAGTCGGATGAGTTTGACCCCTATTAGATAGTACCTCGAGGTAATCCACCCCACTATTACCGATGAGACAGCGGAGGTAGATATTACCTGATATACGAGGTTGTTGTTGCTTCTTCTATTTGGGGGGGGGGGTCTTCTTCCCGAACACTTCGGGGAACCTAGTTAGCCTGCGGTTTATTTATCATATTGCCGCACTATATTACTTACCCTTATACAGCTGGGGTGGTGCTGTTCTCGCCTACTTGTACAGGCAGATGTGCCAGGCTTGCATGGGCAGACAGAGAGACGTTTGTGGCTTTCTTCCGCTTCTACAGGTGACAACATATTCGAATAATATGTTCATTAGTTCCAATTCTACCTAGTTAGAATTAATCTTATACCTTACGTCAATTTTGTATGTTAGGTTTTGGCCTGGGAGCGGTTTCTGCAGTTTCAGCCACCTCAACCATAGTTGCCTTCTAATGTACCACCTCTGTTTCTTCCTCTAGCCATGAGGTGGGTTCTCCATCGTAGACTTGTACGAGAGTATGATCCTCATCATAATCTCCCCCTATGCAGGGATGTGTTGGATCTGCTGGAGGGCGCACAGGTAAATATGTACCTAAACTTACCTGGTCTAGATTAACTTAGTGTTGCGCATACTCACATTTTGTTTTCTTATTTTATAGTTCATCTAGACGCCATACAACGACGATTTGATCGGTACCCTGCCAGATTATTGCTCGTTCGGCCGATCGATTTGGAGAACTTCTTCCCCACTCATATGCCTCGATATTGTGAAGCATCATGCCTCCAAGCGGGTACTTCGTCAGTTTGGCCGTTCGCAGTATATACCGAGGCCGCCTATGTGGGAGGCTATACATTATCAGAGGGATGATCGTTCCAGGGCGGACGCCGTATTAATGACCTGGCTTGCGGCGCTGATGCATATTTGGGACCAGCGAGATCAGTTGATTCCGCCCCTATCTACGGGGATTCGGCGGTGACTATTCAAGGATATATGTCATGGTACGGCCACGTTACCCGACTTTTTATCGGGAACCCCATTCATCCGGCGGACGGTCGGTACGTTCCATATGCAGGGCGACACGAGGCACTGGTATGTTTTCTGTTATTATTAATTATATAACTGTAATTTTGTGTCATATATGTAGTTTATATTTGTGACGTTGGGCAGGCTATTGGACTACATACCATCTATCAGATGGGACTGCAGATGAAGGATCATGTCGGAGATAATGCGGTCATGCATGATTATAGCCGTCGATTTGTAGAGGTGGCTTCCCGGACACTGCAGCAAGCCTGAAAGGATTAACGTTTGGCACACGAGCCTGATTATATGGACCCAGGGCAGTACGAGCGAGCTCGTGGTGTCACACGAGGTGGTCGTGGCCGACGAGGTGGTGGTGCCCGACGAGGCGAGGGTGCCGGACGACGTGGTGGTGGCCGGAGAGGAGGTGGTCCCCAACAAGGGGGCGTTAAGGCTCCTGCTGATGATGTTGATGATGATATGGCAGGTGGCCTACATGAGACGGACATGCCGTCTTACAGCCTTGGATGCATCTCACTCCAGTGACTTCGCAAGTAACCCCGTCAGGTCAATTATTGATCACGGGCACGAATATTCCTGGAGCGGATTGGGCTAGATACTTCCCAGGCCCGTCTACTGTTGATGTGGATTGGTCGACCCGAGATTTGCATAGTGGGCGCCGACTGAGTTATGGCTCATCATCACATTCGCAGGTATGAGTTTATTAGTATTGAATTTGAATTTGTTTTAACTGTAACTTATTTATTTTCTATAACTTTATTAATTTCCTTTTTAAGGCTTCACGCTATGCTGACGTGGCTGCAACATATGATTACATTCAGGAGTCCGACGAGATCATGGTAAGACAATTTAAATTGTTTTGAATTATTATATATTTTTCTATACTGAGCTTTCTATTCTTATTTAGGCTTCTACTGGACCGACGACCCCTTATCGATCCTGACAGCACCACTGATACCTGTCATCCTGCGCCGCATTCGGCTATAAGGAGGCAATTTGATGATGATGATCCCGATAGCGTGCCCGGGCGGGATGGGATGCGCCTCAGGCCAGCGGCTGCATTGAGGCACACCGGATGCGGGACACATTGATTTGTCCTTCTTTTTTTTTGTATTTGATGTAAATAATATTTTTGTATAGATTAACAACAATTTTTTAATTTCCCCTTTCATTAGATAGTTTCATACTACAATCACAAACACAAGCATTAAAACTTAACTTCCAGTACAATTAAAATAAAGTTCAGTACAACAAACAAGGAAAACATTAATTAAAATTCATTACTACAACACAAACACAAAAACAAACATAGCAGGCCAACATAATAAAAATACATGAGCAAGGCATAAATAAAGATAAGGTAATACACTAAACACATATAACGCAAGTTTAGTCCCTGCCACCTAATATTCTCTAGTCCAACCACTTAAATTGTTCTTCCAGTTTTTTCTTCTTCTTCTACCTCTTTCAGTTTCGCCTTCAACTCCGCAACCTCTCTTTTATATTCTCTTTCATGTTCCCATTGTTTTAAACACAAATTATGAAGATGCTGCAAAGATTCTTTGTAGCATTCCTGATAACATGGTTCATCAACCCATACCTCAAAATCGCAAATAGGTTCGTCGGGAACCTTATAAAGCTGGATCACACAGTGCAAGTAGCGGCGTCCAACTTCACCGTTATCCAAAAAATTTTGCATCATGCATCTTTTTCCACACTTGCACATTGGTGTATAAAGAGGTTGAGACATTTGTGCGTTAAAAAATTTGCTATTAGTAATTTTTGAGCGCACAAAATAACTATAATGAGCCCGTTATTTGTAGGCGAGACAACACACATATCGTAGTATTTAACCGCGCTAAATATATAAATATACACATAACATAGTATTTAATCCCGCTATGTTTTGCGTGTTAAATATCATGATATGTACAAGACAACTTTATGTCAGCTGGTCAGCCTTTTCAGTTTGACAAAACAACACACATAACATAGTATTTAACCGCGCTAAATATACACATAATTTAATATATAATCGCGCTATGTTTTGCATGTTAAATATCATGATGAGTACAAGACAACTTTATGTCACCTGGTCATCCTTTTCAGTTCGACAAGATAACACACATAACGTAGTATTTAACCGCGCTAAATATACACATAATTTTATTATTTAATCGTGCTATGTTTGAGTGTTAAATATCATGATGTGTACAAGACAACTTTATGTCAGTTGGTCAGCCTTTTCAGTTCGACAAGACAACACACATAACGTAGTATTTAACCGCGCTAAATATACACATAATTTTATTATTTAATCGCACTATGTTTTGCGTGTTAAATATCATGATGTGTACAAGACAACTTTATGTCAGCTGGTAAGCCTTTTCAGTTCGACAAGACAACACACATAACGTAGTATTTAACCGCACTAAATATACACATAATTTTATTAAATTATCATTTAAAAACCTAAAAGGGAAAAGTTCAAATCATAATTAACAAACATAAATTTATTTCGTAAATCTTGCAACATAAACAAAACAACTAATTATTACAATATAAACTCATGGATAGTTAGGCACACTAGAAGAACACCCACCACGAGCTTGATTAGTATTGCCACCCAAACCACCTGAAGGACATTTTTGACGGTCGTGTCCTGTTTGCGAGCATATACCACATTTGCGCGCATAAACGGTATCACTAACATCCATTTTGTTCCGTTTACGTGTTCTCTTCTGCACCTGTATTCGACGCAAATAGGACTTGTTGCACACTATTTTAAATGGTTCCGGTGGCCAATAATGCTCAGCACCCACTGGCTGCCACTGCCTACTATATGTGTTTAGATACTTGGCAACACTATATTATTGATCAACATAATTGGTCTCCCCAAAACCAATACGTTGAAAACACTTGATGGCATGTGAGAAAGGCATGTGGTAGATGGACCATTTCCCACAAGAGCATAACCTTGATGATTCATCTACAATATGTACATTATTCCCTCGATTTTGATGGATAGTGGTGCGAACTTCAAAAACATTTCTTTCGTTATCATACTGCAAAAATGAATGCCAATGTGCTCGCCGTCTGTATTTCTCAAATCTCTTCATCGGCACTGACATAAATTCAACAACCCTTTCCATCAATGTCGTTGCAGCTGCAAACCGTTCAACAAACCTCTATGCCATCTTCTTGACCGACATCCGCACCATGGCTGTGACAGGCAATCCTCTTGCCTACTTCAATAACCCGATGAAAGACACTGACACGTTTGTAGTCAGAATTCCCCATCGTCTGCCACCATCCGTATGCAAAGTCCTTTTCAGGGTGATGTCGCATTAACCAACAAGAGACTGCCTCGTTTTCTTGCCTGATAGATTCCATGTGCCTCCGGAATATATGATGTTGGTGGTCTGTTGCTGCCATCCACATCAAATCATGTAGATCCTTTTTGGGATATGCCTTCTGGAAATTGGCCTTAAAGTGCCTCACACAGTAACGGTGCTATGCATAAGGTTCTTGCCATGCAGGCAAGTTCTCCACAGAACATAAGATACCACCGTGCCGATCAGATATTAGAAAAATACCGGAATGCTGTTTAACAACGTGCAAGTGGTTCAAAAACAGCGTCCACGTCTCTGTGCTTTCATTGGCACAAACAGCAAAAGCTATAGGAAATATCTGTCCATTAGCATCTACTGCCACGGCTATCAATAGCTTGATATCGTACTTTCCATAGACATGAGTGCCGTCTATGGATATTACGGGCCGACAATGTGAAAATCCATCAATTGCTGATTTAAACGCCCAGACACGTAATTGAATATATATTCTGATATTTTGGGACTCCGCTCAAGCTTCCATTCAACAACCATCCTGGGGTTAAAGTGCTGCAGTGCGGCCATGTACTTTGGCAGAGATGCAAATGACTTATCCCAGTTACTGTAGACAATTTCAAACGCTCGTTTGCGCCCGAGAAATGCCTTTCTTTTCGTAATGGTATGGCCATATTCCTGGTGGACTGATGTAATGCACTCTTTAATTTTATACCTTATGGACGCTTCGAGGTGCGGAATAAGTACAAGAGAAATCAAGTCAATATCCAAGTTGAAGTGATTCCCGTTGAATGTGTCCATTTCGCATGTGTGGGTGAGAATGTATTTACCCACTTTCCACAGACCTGTCTTATTCTTTGTTGCAAGCAACATCCAATGACATGGCCAAAATCACCTGCGACAAACATCCTTGTATACCAACGGACTTGACTCTCATACCTGCATCTCATGACACTCTTTTACGTTGTGCATTTTACAAGCCCTGCTTACGCGCGCTTTATCAGGAAAAAGCATGCCCTTTGCAAGCACCATTGGTCTAGAGTCATCCCACATTGTTGTCCAAATTTCATCAAAACCCCTTGTGAGATCATCCACATCCCTTCTAACCTCTTTATATAGAAAATGGCTAGCCGGGGAAATTTTATTTTTGATTTATAGTGCCCAAATTCTGTGCGCTATACACATTTGAATTATTATTATGTCAGTTATTATTGGTGGGGCCAAAAAAGGTGGTATAGCGCGCAAAACAAAAATGCTATATGTATAGCGCACAAAAGGAATGCGCTATACTGGGGCAGTCAGAAAGTCAAAGGTATAACGCACTAATTTTGTGCGCTATACCTTAGCGGTAAAAGTTACCGTTAAGGTATAGCGCACAAAATTTGTGTGTTATATACACTTTTGTAACTTTTTTTTACCACCTATTAAGGTTCTTTTTTGTCCAAAAAGACATTATTTTTGTTCCGGACTCCAATACATATTATCTTATCAATCTGACAATGAATTTTCTTATTTGAAGTACTAAAACTAAATATTATTATTGGGATCAGTGTTTTAGAAAGCGGGATGCGAGACGAGACGTTTTACTTGATATGGCCGAGACGTAAGCCTCGAGGCGGGGACGTAAGCCCCATGAATCTTTAAAAAAATTTAATTTATTAATTTATAAATTAATAAAATAACATAATAACACAAAAAAATATAAAATATAAGTTAACGTTTCAAAATTAAAAGAAAATTAAAGAAACTCATAGAAAAAGAATATCTACCATGATCCTTAAGTAAATAATGCATACAAATCACGTATAACATCTTATATTTCAAGCTATTAAAATTTATAATTTCTTTAGAAAAAAATTATTGAACTCCATATTTTACCTTCCTAGAAGTAAATAATCAATAAATCTTATTAGTATGAAAAATAAAATATTACACCCTCAGAATAAATAAAAATTAGTTTAAAATATCAAGTTAATAAAAGTCTATAACTAAGAAAGACATATGAACTAAGACATCACCAATAACAAGTGCAGATATAAATTCGCAATACTATATCTTATTATTAGAGTTATAGTCAATCTTCATATTTCTACTGATGAATAGAACATTTATCATTAATCTGTTAAAGAATTTTGAGGGTTAATGATAAATATTAATTAAGGAATTCGACACGTGATTTGCTTTAGAACTGTT
This sequence comes from Nicotiana paniculata, assembly GCA_005239505.1. Classification (NCBI taxonomy): domain Eukaryota; kingdom Viridiplantae; phylum Streptophyta; class Magnoliopsida; order Solanales; family Solanaceae; genus Nicotiana; species Nicotiana paniculata. Next base: position 7,782 of record ML347491.1, read on the forward strand.
AGGCGAGCCCCGACCGTTGGGCGTTAGGCGTGTTTAGGGCACACGGTCTGGCGCTTGGGGCATAAGCCTCACAAAACTAAGCCCCACACATGATCTCTCGGGCGTTTTGCAAGTGCCCCGCCTATGGGCGAGTCCCAAAAATGCCTTTTAAAACACAGGTTGGGATATATACTACTAACCATGTTAAAATAATTATATATTTAATTTAATAAATATTTAAATAGATATATGATGTATTCATATGTGTGTCCTTTAGTTATATTGTAGATGATCTAGTGTATAGAGTTTAGCTTAGGTAAAAGATAAAATTGTCGGTTCTTATAAGTTATTAAGATTATGTTTAATTCACAACCTAGGGTTGAATTGGACAAGTCATTTGTAGCATAAGACTAAATATAGTTTATTTTAATTATAGAAATAATATAATTCCGATTTCTTGTGCTAGTACATTGTGTATATATTAATGAACAAACCAAGTTGAGATACGTATTTTATAATGTCTTAAAAAAATAATTTTCCCAATCCATTAAATGTAAGTATACTCTTATTCTTAACATAATTATTATTAGCCATGAATTGTTAATTATTTTGATATATTAAAAAGCGAGCGAGTTATATGCCTAATAAATTAGATGGCATATTTATACTCTTGGAGAGAGGTTCTTTGAATTTTTCATAGATTTGATTTTGAGGTCACTATCAGATATATGGTACTCCATAATCATAAACGGAGAGAGATTTGATTTTTTCCACTCCACTAGAGACCTGAAACAAGAAGACCCTCTATCTCCCTCTTTATTCATTTTGGCAGTTGAACTTCTGACTAGGCTTCTCAATAATGTTTACAAAAAGAACAAATATATTGGTTTCAAGATGACCCTGGATGGTCCAAAGATAAATCATCTGTTTTATCCAGATGATGCAAGTATCTTTACCTCTTGAGACAAGTTTTCCCTCAATCTTATTCTAAGACAGATGAGAAGTATGCGGAAGTGTCAGGACGAAAGATTAATCTTACCAAAAGTTGTTTCTTGATTACCTCTCTGTGGCGATCCGGCCGCCGTCTCGAGAGTTGTAGCTTGGTTTTGCCATTTTATGCTTCTATTGTGTTCTACACCTGTATGTGACTTGCCTGATTGGTTGGTTTGGGTCCGGGGCGATGTCAGAATAAGTTGAGACATTTAGTCTCTTAATTGGAAGCTTAAGTTAGAAAGGTCGATCGGATGTCGACCTATGTGTAAACGGCCTCAGATTTGAATTTTGATGGTTCTATTAGTGTCACGACCCGAAATCCCACGTCTGAACCGTGATGGCGTCTAACGTTTAACCCGCTAGACAAGCCAACATTCTTCTTAACATGTTTATTTCCTTATTATTAGGCATTTAAAGAACAAGCGATATGTGATAACTAGTATAAATAACCATGCGGAAGATATGAAATATAACAACTTCAAGTATCTGATACTACAAAATCCTTAGTAACGCCCCAGAACTGGCACCACAAATACACGGACTGTCTAAGAATACTAAAAAAAAAGTCTGAATAAACAGTACAAATGTCTCATAAGTACAATAAAAGACAGAAAGAAAAAGGAATGAGATAGGAGGTGACGCTATGGCCTGCGAACGCCTGCAGGACTACCTCAGTGTTGCCTGTGGACTGAAGGATACTCCCTCGATCACTGTCGACCGGGTCCGGTACCATAATCTGCACAACATAAATAAGTGCAGGTGTAGAATCAGTACAAACGACCCCATGTACTGAGTAAGTGCCGAGCCTAACCTCGGCGAAGTAGTGACGAGGCTAGGACATGACAAATAATAAACACATGTGCAATTCAATAATATAACAGAAATAACGGTAGGAAGTAAAACAGTTAAGTACAAATACGGGGAAAACATGCTGGGGTACAAAGGGGAAAACAATTATTGAGAAGCAGAACATGATGACCGTCTAATATCAAAATAACAACAGAAAACAAACAAGTGCACGGCATCACCCTTCGTGCTTTACTCTTGTTCTCACCAAAATAAGTGCACGACATCACCCTTCGTCCTTTGAAAAATATAAAATCATGGCACGACATCACCCTTCGTGCTTTACACTCTCATCCTCACAATGCAATAAATAAATACACGGCATCACCCTTCGTGCTTTACACTCTTCCTCACCCAACAATAACCAGAACAACGATTTGGCAAGGAAGGACCACAATACAAACCATAATTTTACAACATCCCGGCAAGGGAACAATAACAAAAATCTCACCGTCCCGGCAAGGGACACAACTATAACCAATCTCACTGAATGTACAACATAACCAAATAATCCACAACCGGACAACTATTCAACAGTGTCCATAACCAAGTATTTCCAACAATTTTACAATCTCCAAAATGAAATATACTTCATAACACAGTGGATATCGAAGAAAAACACATATACCATAAGATATGACTCACGGGCATGCTTGACAACAAGGTATATGTACTCGTCACCTCACCTGTACATTGAACATGATAATAACACGTAGCACATATGACTCAACACATATTCCCTCAAGCTAAGGTTAGGCCAAACACTTACCTCGGCTCCAAGAATGTAAATCAAGCCTCTAGCACCACTTTTCCTCTCGAATTTGACTCCGAAACAATCGTATCTAGACATAATCGACTCAATAATATCAATTATCACTCAACAATTCAATTTCAATGCCTAATTATAGATTTTCCAACATTCTTCCAAAAATTCCAAAATTCGACCCCGGGCCCGCTTGTTCGAAACACGAGGTTCGGACCAAAACACGATCACCCATTCCCCCACGAGCCCGAATATACAATTTGTTTTGAAATCCGACCCCAAAACGAGGTCAAATCCCAAAAATTCAAAAAACCCTAACTCTACCCAAAAACCCAATTTTCTACCTTTAATTCCATGATTTTAGGCCTAGAATCTAATAAATGTTGATGAAAATGGAAGAAAAAAAGTTAAAGATCACTTACCTAAGAGATTATGGTGAGGAAATGCTTCAAAAATCGCCTAAGAGCTTTGGATAAGAAGGGGTTTATGAAAAAAATGGTGCAATCCCGTGTAAGTAATCTGTTTTTGTTTTTAAAATAGCTGCCCAATTTAAAGTAGTGCGATCGCAGCAGGAGGCATGCGTTCGCACAAGTTACCCTAGTCTACCTCCCGTGATCGCATACACACTAGTGCATTTGCACAGCGTATTTTTCTGCCCAGCCCCAGCCCCCTGCTAACCCTATCCGTTCGCACCTGGTTGGGTGCGTTCGCACAACACTACCCAACTCCCTCCCCAGGTTACCCTGTGCGTTCGCATGAGTTCTCGTGCGTTCGCATAGAACAATTTGACCTTGGCCCCCCTGACCTCTATAACCCTGTGCGTTCGCACCCCTTTGAGTGCGTTCGGATAGGGTAAATCCCTGGACACCAGATGACAGCAATTACACCAGATTTTCTAAGGCTTTATGCACTCTAACGCCTACCCGAAACTCACCCGAGCCCTCGGGGCTCAAAACCAAATACACACATGACCTCATATACATCCTATGGACTTATTCAAGTAATAAAAACACCAAAATAACATCATAAACACTGAATTAAGCCTCAAAATCAATGAAATTCCTTTAAACTTCTAATTTTCCATTTTCGATCCGAATCACGTCAAACTAAGTCTGTTTCTCACCAAATTTCACAGATAACACATATAAGACATATTGAACCTGTTCTGGGCTCCAAAACCATAATACGGGCTTGGTTTCACAAGTTTCACATGTTTCACATCAAATCTCATTTTCAAAAACCTTTATATTTTTCAGAAAATAATTTTCTTCAAAAATTCATTTCTCGGACTTGGCACCTCAGAATTCGATTCGAGGAATACGCCCAAGTCCCATATTTCCTACGGACCCTGTGGGACCGTCAAATCACGGGTCCCGGTCTGTTTACCAAAAATGTTAACCAAAGTCAACTTTATTCAAATTTCAACACAAAAATATCATTTTTATCAATTTTTCACATAACGGCTTCCCCGCTATAAGCTCGGGCTATGCATGCAAATCAAGGTGAGATATAAGGAGGTTTTTATGGCCTCAGAACACAGATGTAGCTAAAATTACCCGGGATGACCTTTTGGGTCATCATTGTTAGCTCCTTTAGGTGATATTGGACTTAGAAGCGCGTCTGGAATATTATTTGGAGGTCCTTAGTAGAATTAGGCTTGAATTGGTGAAAGTTAGAATCTTGACAAATTTGCCTACATTTGAAACTTTGATATCGGGGTCGGATTTGATTTTCGGGAATTGGAGTAGGTTTGTGGTGTCAATTATTATTTGAGTGCAAAATTTGAGGTCAATCGGACGTGGTTTGATAGGTTTTGGCGTCGTTTGTGGAATTTGAAAGTTTAGAAGTTCTTTAGGGTTGAATCTGGTATAATACATGTTTTTGATGTTATTTGGGTGATTCGAGGGTTCGACTAAGTTTGTATTGGGTTATATGACTTGTTGGTATGTTTGGTTGAGGTCCTCGGGGTCTCGGGTGTGTTTTGGAGGCTTAAGAGATTGAGATGGGGACTTAGGCAATTGTTGGGTTTCTGGTGTTCTGGTGTTTCGCACCTACGGTAGGGAGACCGCAGGTGCGTACCCGCAGAATAGAGGAGAAGGTCGTCGATGTGGGCAAGGCCAGGCATGGTAGGAGGCGGAGGTGCGAGAAAGGGAGCGCATCTGTCAGCCCACTTCTATGCTCTCTCGTTTCTATGCTCTCCCTGCTAGACCAGATGCCATTGCTTCAGATGTTGTGATTACAAGTATTTTATCAGTTTGCCACAGAGATGCCTCTGTATTATTTGACCATGGTTCCGCTTATTCATATGTGTCCTCGTATTTTTCTCATTATCTAGATATGCCCCGTGAGTCTCTAGTTTCATCTGTTCATGTATCTACTCCAGTGGGCGATACTATTATTGTGAACTGTGTATATCGGTCATGTGTGGTGACTACTAGGAGTCTAGAGACCATAGCAGATTATTTGTTGCTTAGTATGGTTGATTTTGACGTGATTTTGAGTATGGATTGGTTGTCTCTGTGTCATGTTTTTCTAGATTGTCACGCTAAGACCGTGACATTGGCGATGCCGGGGGTTAAGTGGAGTGGCTCTATAGACTATGTTCCTCGTAGAGTGATTTCATACTTGAAGGCTCAACGGATGGTTGAGAAGGGTTGTCTATCTTATTTGTCCTTTGTGATGGATGTTTGTGCAGAGGCCCCTGCTATTGATTCCGTTCTGGTGGTGCAAGATTTTTCGGATGTGTTTCCTGTATACCTGCCGGGCATGCTACCTGATAGGGATATTGACTTCAGTATTGATTTGGTGCCGGGAACTCAGCCCATTTCTATTCCACCATATTGTATAGCAGCGGCAGAGTGGAATGAGTTGAAGGAACAACTTCAAGAACTCCTTGATAATGGGTTTATTCGGCCCAGTGTGTCACCTTGGGGTGCACTAGTTGTATTTGTGAAGAAGAAGGATGGTACTATGAGAATGTGCATTGGTTATAGGCAGTTGGACAAGGTCACAATCAAGAACAAGTATAATTTTCCACGTATTGATGATCTATTTGACTAGCTTCATGGAGCGAGGGTGTTTTCCAAGATTTATTTGAGGTCAGGGTATCACCAGCTGAAGATTCGGGGCTCAGATATTGTTAAGATAGCTTTCAGGACCCGGTATGGCCATTATGAGTTCCTTGTGATGTCTTTTGGGCTGACTAACGTCCCAGCAACGTTCATGCATCTGATGAATGGTGTATTTCAGCCTTATATTGACTCGTTCATAATTTTATTCATTGATGACATTGTGGTGTACTCTCAGCCAAGAGGAGCATGCCCAGCATCTGAGGATTGTGTTACAGCGGTTGAGGGAGGAGAAGCTATATGCAAAATTCTCCAAGTGTGAGTTTTGTCTCAGTTTAGTGGCGTTCCTGGGGCACGTGGTGTCCAGTGAGGGTATTTAGGTGGATCCGAAGAAGATGGAGGCGGTTCAGAGTTGGTCCAGACCATCCTCAGCCACGGATATTCAGAGTTTTCTTGGTTTGGCTGGTTATTACGGTCATTTTGTGGAGGGTTTCTCATCTATTGCATCCCCCTTGACCAAATTGACCCAAAAGGGTTCTCCTTTTAGGTGTTCGGATGAGTGCGAGGAGAGCTTTCAGAAGCTCAAGACTGCTTTGACCACGGCTCTAGTTCTAGTTCTACCATCGGCTTCTGGTTCTTACACAATGTATTGTGATACTTCACGGATCGGTATTCGGTGTGTTCTAATGCAGGAGGGTAGAGTGATTGCTTATGCTTCACACTAGTTGAAGACCCATGAAAATAGGTATCCTAACCATGACCTTGAGTTAGTAGCTATTGTTCATACGTTGAAGATTTGGATGCACTATTTGTACAGGGTTCATTATGAGATTTACGCTGATCACTGGAGTTTGCAGCATTTGTTCAAATAGAAGAATCTTAACTTGCGTCAACGTAGGTGGTTGGAGCTTCTTAAGGACTATGATATCACCATTTTTTACCATCCCGGGAAGGCCAATATGGTGGCCGATGCCTTGAATCGCGGATGGAAAGTTTGGGGAGCTTAGCATATCTTCTAACAGTAGAGAGGCCATTGGCGTTGGATGTTCAGGCCTTAGCTAGCCAGTTTTTCAAATTGGATATTTCCGAGTTGAGCCGAGCCGAGCCGAGTATTGGCTTGTGTGGTCTCTCAGTCTTCTCTTTATGATCATATCAGGGAGCGTCAGTATGATGACTCCCATCTGCTTATCCTTAAGGACACGGTCCAACATGGTGATGCTAAGGAGGTCATTATTAGGGAGGATGGTGCATTTAGGATGCAGAGCAGGCTATGTGTGCCCAATGTAGATGGTTTCCGTGAGCTGATTCTCCAGAAGGCTCATAGTTCGCGATATTCTATTCATCTGGGTGCCGTAAAGATGTATCAGGACTTGAGACAGCATTATTGGTGGAGGAGAATGAAGAAGGAGATAGTGGAGTATGTACCTCGGTGCCTAAATTTTCAGCAGGTGAAGTATGAGCATCAACGGCCAGGTGGATTGCTTTAGAAGTTAGAGATTTCAGAAGGGAAGTGGGAGCGGATCACTATGGATTTCGTTGTTGGACTCCCATGGACTCAGCGGAGGTTTGATGCAGTTTGGGTGATTGTGGATAGGCTGACCAAGTGAGCTCATTTCATTTAGGTGATGAGTACCTATTCTTCCGAGCAACTGGCTCGAGTGCATATCCACGAGATCGTCAGGCTTCATGGAGTACCAATATCCATCATCTCTAACCGGGGTATGTAGTTTACATCACGGTTCTAAAGGTTCGTACAGCATGAGTTGGTTACTCGAGTGGAGTTGAGCACAATATTTCACCCTTAGATGGTCGGACAGTCCAAGCACACTATTCAGATATTAGAGGATATGTTTTGTGCATGTGTGATGGAGTTTAGGGGTTCGTAGGATCAGTTCTTGCCTCTAGCGAAGTTTTCTTACAAAAACAGTTATCAGTCGAGCATCCAGATGGCACCGTATGAGGCTCTGTATGGTAGGCGGTGTAGGTCTCCAGTGGGTTGGTTCGAACCGGGCGAGGCTGGATTATTGGGTGCAGACTTGGTTTAGGATGCTCTGGAGAAGGTTAAGGTAATTCAGGATAGGCTACGCACAACCCAGTCTAGACAGAAGAGTTATGCGGATCGGAAGGTCTGGGATGTTGCATTCATGGTTGGAGAGCGGGTCTTGCTCTGGGTTTCACCTATGAAGGACGTTATGAGGTTCGGAAAGAGGGGAAAGCTGAGCTCAAGGTTCATTGGTCCCTTTGAGGTGTTGCCGCAAGTTGGGGAGGTTTCTTATGAGCTTGCCTTACCTCCCAGTCTAGCGGGAGTTCACCCAATATTCCATGTTTCTATGCTCCAGAAGTATCACGACGATCCGTCCCACGTGTTGGATTTCAGCTCAGTCTAATTGGACAAGGATCTATCTTATGTTAAGAAGCCAATGGCTATTTTGGACAGGCAGTTTCGGAAGCTAAGGTCAAAGAGCATTGCTGTTGTGAAGGTTCAGTGAAGGGGTCAGCCGGTCGAGGAAGCGACTTGAGATACCGAGCATGATATGTGCAGCAGTTATCCTCATTTTTTCACCACTTCAGGTATGTCTCTATACTCGTTCGAGGATGAACATTTATTTAAGAGGGGGAAGATGTGATGACCCGACCGGTCGTCTCGAGAGTTGTAGCCCCGTTTCCCTATTTTTCTGCTTTTGTTGTGTTCTACAACTGTTATATGACTTACCGAAGTGGTTGGTTCGGGTCTGGAGCGATGTCATAGTGAGTTGAGACATTTAGTCTCTTAATTGGAAGCTTAAGTTGGAAAAGTCGACTACATCTCCACTTATGTGTAAACAGCCTCTGATTTGAATTTCAATGGTTGTGTTAGCTCTGTTAGGTGATTTTGAACATAGGAACGCATCCGAAATTTGATTTGGAGGTTCGTAGTAGAATTAGGCTTGAGTTGGCAAAAGATGGAATTTTGGCAAATTTGTCTGACAATGAAAATTTTGATATCGGGGTCGGATTTGATTTTTGGGAATTGGAGTAGGTTTGTGATGTTATTTATGACTTGAGTGCAAAATTTGAGGTCAATCGAACGTGGTTTGATATGTTTCTGCGTCGTTTGTGGAATTTGGAAGTTTAAAGTTCTTTAGGCTTTAATCCGGGTGTAATCCGTGTTTTTGATGTTGTTTGGGTGATTCGAGGGTTCGACCAAGTTCATATTGGGTTATTTTCCTTGTTGGTATGTTTAGTTGAGGTCCCGGGGGCCTCGGGTGTGTTTCGGAGGCTTAACACATTGAAATGGGGACTTAGGCAATTTTTGAGTTTCTAGTGTTCTGATGTTCCGCACCTGCAGTGGGGAGAACGCAAGTGCGGACCCGCAAAAGCAAGGAGTAGGCTGCCGATACGGGCTAGTCCTGGTAGGCCAGAAGGCGCAGGTGAAAGAAAGAAAGCGCATATGCGAGCCCGCAGATGCGAAAAGGGAAAAACTTAGTGATTTCCGTAGAAGCAAATGAGGGGCCGCAAAAGCGATTCCGTAGGTGCGAGACCTGGAGCGCAGATGCGAGCCCAGTGGTTTAAGTGAATTCCGTAGGTGCGGATAATTTTGTGCAGGAGTGATTCCACAGGTGCAGAAATAAGGCCGCAGGTGTGAAAGGCATGGGCAGAACATATAAATACGGGACTTCGAGATTTTTCACCATTTTCACTATTTTGAATTCGGATTTTGGAGGATTTTCAGGAGTATTTTGAAGTGATTACTGAGGTAAGCTCCTTGTGTCTATTTATCTTTGATAATGATGTTTCCCCACTAATTTTGCGCCTAATTGGTGAGATTTTGAAGTGAAATTTGGGGGTTTAGGGCTTAATAATTGGAAAGTGAATTTTGGTGATTTGGATGACCAAATATTATCAGATTTTTCTAAATTTAGTATGGTTAGACTCGTGCGTGAATGTTTTGTGACTTTTGTTGGATTTCGAGACGTGGACCCGGGTTGAGCCTATTTCGGATTTTGGCTTATAATTTCGTGTTTTTTCTTATGGAATTGATTCCTTTAGCCCATATTAATTATATCATACTGCTTGTGGCTAGATTACGGGTATTTGGAGATTAATTCGAGGGGCAAAGGCATTTCGGAGTAGGATTTTGCATAGTTTGAGTTAAGTAACAGTATTAAATCTAGTCCCGAGGGTATGAAACCCCGAAATTTGGTATGATGTGATTATTTGGAGGTGACACACATGCTAGGTGACGGGCGTGTGGGCGTGCACCGTGGGGGATTGTGACTTGGTCCGTCCCGTGAGACTGTAAAGTCGAATAGGCTATTGTTGATTACATGTTCCTTCTTGTATTCTAGAAATTTGATTGCCATTCATGTTAGAAACCATGATTAGGCCATATGATATCACTGCTGGGACCCGCAGCGGTCGTGTACTTGTTGAATTGACTGCTAATTATTGTCTTGTACTCAGTCACGGTCTTACTTGTATGTCATATCTATGTTTCCTCTTATTTTCTTGTTGATACCTGTTATTATCTCCCTTGGGCTGATTTGTATGATTTCTGTGAGCCTGATAGGGTGGAGAGGTTAGTGATTGAGATAGGGTCTGAGTGCCGAGCTGTGAGCTATGTGAGTGTATATAGATCGGGTTGCACGCTGCAACGATCCTGAGGGCTGAATGTATATGGATCGGGTTGCACGCCGCAATGAGCCTTACGGCTATTTATGGATCGTGGATCGGGTTGCACCCTACAACAAGACTTATGGCTACTTATATGATTGGATCGGGATGCACATCGTATCGATATAGCGCTTGTGCTGAAGGATCCCCTTCGAAGTCTGTACACCTCCAGTGAGCGCAGGTACCTATTGAGTGTGTGTGTTGAGGGCTGAGAGCTGAGTATTGAGTTATTGAGAGCTTGAGTGGCTGTTACCCTGAGAGGTTGCATTTGTCTTCCTTTGTTGCTGCACTTAGCTGATTTATGTTACCGTTCTGAACTTCTGGAAAATATTATATCTAGTTTACCTGAACTTAGTAAATATGCATCTGACTTGACTTATATTGCTGAAATTTACTCATGTCTACTTTCATTGTTGAAATCACTTAAATGAATTGTATTTGTGTAGCTCGTCACTGCTTCTCAATTCCTTATTTATTATTGTTACTTACTGAGTTGGTTGTACGTATGCTACATCCTGCACTTCATGTGCAGATCTAGGTGTATCCGGTCACGGAGGGCGTTGTTCTCATGCGTGGTTGAGTATCGAAGATTTACGAGGTAGTTGCCGGCATTCGCAGTCCTTGTCTCTCCTTCTTTGCCATCTTTCTTTTTTGTATTAACATTTAGACACAGACTCTTGTAGACGCTGTTTCTTAGACTGGTTGTTTAGATGCTCATGACTTGGTGATACCTCGATATTTGGGGCTACTTTTCCGCATTGAATTTAAGTTTAACTCCTATTTTTATGAAAACTATATCATATAAAAGCTTTTCGGTTTATCTTTTGTGAAATAATTGAAGTATTTTGAAAATTGGATTGCCTAGTATCATCAATAGGCGCCATCATGACAGGGAGTGTTTTGGGTCATGACACTCTCATGCTTATAAGAAAGTAAGGAAAACGGTCAGGAGACCCACTGGATTAAAATATTAGGATTTTCCTGTCACCTATTTTGGATGCCCCATCTATACTAGGAGGAAAAGGATCGCTCATTTTGCTGATATTACTTCTAAGATTCTAAAGAAGATATGGTTTGGCAGGGCAGACTTCTCTCCCATGGAGGCAGAGCAGTGATCATCCAGCAGGTCCTACAATCTTAGACTCTGCATCTATTGGCGGCTATCTCTCCTCCAAAAACTATTTTGAACCAAATTGAAAAATACTTAGCCAATGTTTTGGGGGGCAAACGGAAGTTAAGAACAAGTATCACTGGAACTCATGGAGTAAAGTTTGCTTTCCTAAATATGAACAGGAACTTGGATTCAAATCACTCTTAGACATTCAAAAATACTTTATTATTAATAAGGTGGTGGATGTTTAGGACTAATCAAAGTCTTTGGTGTTTCATTATCAAAGACAAGTACTGCTTCAGAACTAATGTCATTGCTAGAAGCTGGAGCTCAGGTCAATCACAGAGATGGAAAGTACTTCTACAGTGTAGAAATATTTTTGAACCTCATATGGTTTGGAAAGTTAATAGTGGATCTCTTTATTCTGGTGGGATAACTGGAAAGGACTGGTGTCATCTTGCTATGTTACTGCAATCAGGTACTAAACCTAGTAACTCACATGTGAAGGATTCATTCAGGGCAGTAGCTGGAATATTTAATAAGATTTTGGATGTAGTCCCACCAAATCTAAATAATCATATTGAGCATATTCTTATATCCAGAAATGATGCTCCTGATAAATGCTTTTGGAATCTGACGATTGGTGGTAATTTTACATGTTCCTCTGCTAGAGAGCTCATTAGACAGAAGAAAAGTAAGAATGACAATTTAATAATATTAACTATGACTTGTCTTGGAGAGAAATTTATGTTTTTGCATATCAATATTTGCCTATGATCTACAGTGTTCCAGTCTACTGGAATAACCCAAGAACGTTTAAGCCCATAATAAATACAGATATAATTTCTTTATGGAAAGAGAAAAAGTCAGGAGCTGGGGGCCATTATCAGAAAGGAGGACGGAACTATGATTCTTGCATTCTCGGAGAAGTTGGAATATTGTACTAACAACATGGCAGAGATACATGCAACTTTGATAGGATTGGACTATTGTTCAACTTCGGATCTTGATAATATCATACAAGAGATAGACTCTAAAATAATTGTTGATATGATCAATGGAGTACACAAGCCATCTTGGAAACTTCAGCACCGGATTTAAAAATACAATAATGTTTAAGAAAAGTTGAGGGCACTATAATTCACTGCTTCAGGGAAGCGAATTGAGTTGCAAAATACTATCTAAGGAAGGATCCATTGCTGGACATACTAGAGTATATCTGGACATACGAAGCCTACCTACAACGGCAAAGGGTGCTTTCAGACAAGACAAAATGGGACTCGCAAACTTCAGAATAAGAAAATAGTGAACGAATGATGAATCTCTACCCATATGGTCAGATTCAAAATTTGTTCACTGTCAATTCTTTTGAAAGCTTCCATTGTTAATGAGTAAATACCTCAAATTTCTTTCTTCTTTTCATCCTTGTAAAGGAGTGATTATGCCATTCCTCACTTTCTAGAAGGTTGCTATGTAATTTCCTCTTGGTGCAAGTTTTGCGTAGCCAATAAAATACAAAATTCATTTTAAAAAAAGATTAAGCAGGACATAGTGTTTCTTCAGCTTACTGAGGATATGACCCTCGATAGGAAAGTGTGGAGGTTGAAAATTAGGATTTTAGGTTGATAGGTAGTTGAGAGTTTCTCCTAATAGTACCAATAATATTAGTATTATATTTACATTTTCGTGTTCCTATATCTTTGTTATTCCATATTGTGTCATTCTTACCGATATTATTAGTAGTAGTCTTGTATTTCTTATTTTTAGATCTTTGTTATTACATAGAGTGTCTTTGTTTTTTCTTGTGTTGTTATTGTTGGTTGCTTCCTGTTTAGTGTTTCTTAACCTGATGGTCTATCTGAAACAACCTCTCTACATGCACAATGTATGGTTGTATGTGTAAGGCATGCGTATACCCCCAGACTCCAAGTGTGAGATTACATTGGGTTTGTTGTTGTTGTAAATTAGATGATAAATTGAAGAATTTTTTTTTAGTCCTTTACAAATTAATTTTTAATTAATAGTAAAATAGAACACCGCGGAATGAGAGGGAATCTAGAGAATATGTGATTGTATTGTCGAAGAGTAAATCGAAAGAATATGTGATTGTATTGCCCGAGAGGATTACGCACTGTCGGGAGCATTGTAAGACTTCAGTTTGATCCTTATTTACTTCGCTTTCTGCTTCTCTTTTCTTTCCCCATAGGACAATCTCATTTCGATCCATTGATTTGTGCGGCACGTATATAAGATTTTTTTTATTGCATTAAGAAATGTAATTTTAGGTATAAGATTCTACTTATATAATTGTAAAACACCCTTAATTTCACTACTTTAAGTAATAATTAGCCATAATGATGTTATTTGCATTCTAGAGTGTTCCTCCAACTTAAAGTTAAGAGACATTGCTTCCATTTCAAATTATAGTACAAAGTTTCCCTACTACTAAAAAAAATTAAAAACTAACTACACTCGGTTCAAACACAACCCTTAGAAAAGAGTCGCGTCACAAAGAAAAATCAAGGGAAATTTAATACACTACTTATCAAAATAAAATTTTTTTGTCTTTTCCTTCTGACTTAAATCCCTCAAGAAACCTGTCGAATAATATCCATCGTCGGGAAAAAGCAAAATTTTTAAACATTTATGGATTTTCATTATTTTTCTATCAAACTACTACAACTAACAAAAAAAAACTAACCAAATTAATATACATACAACATACATACAAACATATCGCCCACCCCACACTTTAAGTTGTGGCATGTCCCCATAACACATAATTAAAAAGGACAAAGTAGAGAAAACTTTCCTGAATCTGTAGTTGGGGTCTGAATCAAAGTTGGGTGATAGTAGCCTATATTATGCGATGTAGATGCTATTTATGCTCTAAGTTAATCATACTTTATTGATGTTTTTAAGTACAAAATGATAACAAAATGTTCTAATTGTGGTTTTTATGCTTTGTAGGAGCTACTCCGAGATAGGAGGATGATGTAGAGTGTTTTGGGGTCAAATATGTAGATACAAGGCCAATCAAGAAACGCCTGGATGAAAATGAGCAAGAAAAAGAACAAAGAAAAACTGGGCAAAATTTCACCATGACCGCGGTCGGGCCGCGGCTGCAACGTGGTGGAAAAAGACGCAAAACATAATTGCTTAAAACGAACGCGATTGGCTCGCAACTGCGGTCGATCTGGAGAAGGCCAAGAGAGTCTAGGGGCTAAAGTGTAAAATGTGGGAAATGTTTAGACTCAATTGGAGGAAAGAACAAGTGTGAGAAGATCAAGACACCATTAGAGTTTTTCATTCTTCTTTCTTTTATCATTATTGTGTGAATCATGAATTATTTTATGGATTTATTTAGTTTTATCATGAATAGCTAAATATTTAGTCTACGTTTTTGATGGAGCCTATTGAAGGATGAAATTCTTGCTATGTTAATATAGATTTGCCAAGTTTAATCTCTAGTTGTTCAACTACGTTCTTGTTGTAGTTAATTGAAAGGATCCTCAATTAGTTGTGCCTATTTAGTATGTATTACTCGGGAGAGAGTGCATATTTAGGTAGTTGTTGAACAACATCACTCCCGACATATGTGAGGAATCAATAACCAAGGGTTTCAAGGTGGGATTAGGGATAACGAAACCTTGGGTGCGATCTAAGTGAGTTGTCATAAAATCCAACTAGCATAACTCGGGAGAGTATGCCTAGTAAATTGCCGTAATAACTCGGGAGAGATTTACGGTAGTAAGAGTGCTCATGATCGATAGAGACGATTAGGAAAATTTATATGAAATTAGCAGGAAGGGATTCCATCAATAGGGGAAATCATAACCTTAGATCATTCTCATTATTGTTTACAACCCATTTTTAGTTAGCTCTAGTTAATATAATTTCATTAAGTAATAGTTAGTAGAAAAATAACACTTTGTTATCTAAAATATCTTGGAAGTTGATTACGTGGAATTGAGTGAGTCTGATACTTGTAATTGGTAGGTTAATTCCCTGTGAGATTTGACTCTGGGTTTAATACCCGGAATATAATGACAACGATCGCTTAGTCCTTTTTATAAGGCATAGTTGGGCGCGATCATGGGCTCCACTCTTCTCGCCCAAACTAGTTCACACATCCACGCGGACAACTTCTTCTCAGCCTTCTTGGGGTACACCCCACATTTGTCTTTTTCTCTAACAACAACCCTCTCTTTCACGCCCTTCACCTTCCACTCAACACTTGTAGCTGGCTTCTCCTTTTTCACTCCATTTGCTACATTCATCTCAAAAGTCATCGTCTCCTCACGCACTCTAAGCATGAATTTTCTATCATGTATATCTAATATAGCTCTACTTGTTACTAAAATTGGTCTTCCTAGGATGAGGGGGACCTCCTTGTTCTCCTCCATATTCACCACAATAAAATCTACAGGAAATACGAACTCATTCACCGACCAAAAAATCTTCTACTATCCCGTGGGTGTTATAGTCATTTGGTCTGCCAGCTGCAAAGATATTGGCACCGACCTTATCTCTCCAATATCCTTCTCAAGTTTCCTCTAAATAGACAAGGGCATTAAATTAATTGAGGCACTAGAGTCACATAAAGATTTATCAAAACTAAGAGTACCTAAAGAGCAAGGTATCGTAAAACTTTCTTGATCTTCACACTTTTGTAAGAGTTTATTTTTCAATATTGCACTACAATGCTCTGTAATTTTGACCACTGAGGCCTCTTCTATCTTCATCTTATTTGTAAGTATCTCCTTCAAGAACTTTGCATAAGCTGGCATTTGTGAGAGAACTTCTGTGAATGGAAAATTTACATTAACCCGTCTCAGCATATCTAGAAATCTCTCAAACTGCTTGTCCAGATTTTCTCTATAGAGCTTTTGGGGAAAAGGTAAAGCAAGAATGTGCTTGCTCTCTTCATTTAAGTCCTCCCTTCTTGAAGTTTCCTTCTATTTCTTTTTCTCAGGAAGGGATTCCATCAATAGGGGAAATCATAACCTTAGATCATTCTCATTATTGTTTACAACCCATTTTTAGTTAGCTCTAGTTAATATAATTTCATTAAGTAATAGTTAGTAGAAAAACAACCAATTGTTATCTAAAATATCTTGGAAGTTGATTACGTGGAATTGAGTGAGTCTTTACTTGTAATTGGTAGGTTAATTCCCTGTTTCATTCGACTTTGGGCTTATTACTCGGTATATATTGACAACCACCGCTTAGTTCTTTTTATAAGGCATAGTTGGGCGTGATCAAATTTTGGCGCCGTTGTCGGGGAGTTAACGGTGCTATCAATTATAGCTGAAAGAAGTGCAAAAATTCTTAGTGTAGTCAATTTTCTTCACTTACAATCAATACATTGAAATTTTAACGTTTGCAAACTTGGTTTTTACAGGTGCATGCCCAGAAACTCATCGAGAACTGGTGAAGTGTTTGAAGCAGTATCATATCCCGAGAAAGTTTTCAAGGCCTTGAATCGGGCCAACTGGAAAAGAAAACAACAAAACTCAACTGAACAACTTGAACCAGACATGGCAGAGCTGGTGAATAACAGAAACGATGGGGATAACGTGGAGGACCCAAATGTGCAGGTAGTGGAGCCTTTTGTGCTAGAGGCTACTTTATACGATTGGGCACAACCCACAGCAGACAACTTGGCCACAACGATTGTAGTCCCGCAGATACAGGCAGCTTCATTCCAAATCAGAAACAATATGCTGCATTTGTTGCAAAATAAGGGACTATTCTCGGGGTCATACATTGAAGATCCCCAACAGCACTTGAAGAATTTTCTATCAATCTGCCAAAAACAAAGACAACACAACGTGACTCCGGAAGTAATAAAGTTATTGTTGTTTCCATTCTCTATGACAGGAGCAGCCCAGACTTGGCTAAATTCACTCCTCATAATTCCATTACTACTTGGAAGGAGTTGGTCAAGAAATTTGTGAACAAATTTCATTCACCCAAAAAGATTGCTCAACAAATTGATGAACTAGTGAGCTTCAGACAGAAACCAACAGAAACATTGCAAGAGATGTGGGAAAGATTTAAAGGGTTGTTGGTTGCATGTCCACACCATGGTATTCCTGAGAAGATTTTGGGGTAGATATTTTACATGGTCTGGCAGATAGTGTGAAAGCTAATGTTAATGCTTCAGCTAGTGGAGCATTCCTGAGTAAAAAGTTCAGAGATAGCAAGATCTTGCTCGACAAGATGGCCCAGAACTCAGGATGGACAAATAGAAATGCGCCCATCACCCCCTGTGGTCCACTCAGTGGCATTAGATCCAGCTAACTCTCTTGCTGAAAATATGGCCACATTAATGACACAAATGAGCATCCTCACCAAAAAGGTGGAAGAGTCAGGTCAGAAATAGCAGGTGCGCATAGTTGATACAACCAATGGAGGCTTATGTATATCTTGCATTAGTCAGCCATTTGGTAGCCAGTGGAGTGCCGAGGGGGATCACTAACACTATCCTGAAAACATGAATTATGTGTCCAACTATGGGGGTCAAAGACCAGGTGGTCAAAATTGGGGGAAGCAGAATCAGCAATACGGGCCAGCCCCGCAGCAACATAATAACGGTAACATGGGGGCCATGCGGCCACAGGGTAATATGGTGACTTACCAAAGGCCACATGGATATAACAACCAGAATCAGCAGCAGGGGTATCATCCACCTCAAAATCAAAATAATGGGAGATAGGAAGACGGGTTCGCCAGGATCGAGGTAATGATGCAGCAGGTGATTGGGTCTAATGCAAAAATAAGTGAAAGAGTAGATTCACACGAGTCAACTATCAAAAATATTGAGGTCCAAATGGGTCATATTTTGATGTCTCTGAATAATCTTCATCACGGGACGTTACTTGCATACACTCAGTATATCCAAAAGATCATGTCCCGAAGCAGCTGATGGCAGTGAGTCCACGTAGTGGTAGAGACCTGGACTTGGAGCTAGAGAGGGCGCAAGAAAGCATACATGCTGAGACACTTGTGCCAATGTCCATTGAGCTAGATAACTCAGTAGGATTGACTGAGGTGACATTGTAGCATGCATAGGAAGATGCCAACAAACAGAATGAGGCTGAGAAAGAAGGTAAGAAATCATAGGAACCGGTATTGGAGGCAGCGCCTGAAAAAGAGAAAGCCCAAATCACAGGGAAGAAGTTACCTCCAGCACCATTCCCATAGAGGTTGGCCAACTATAAAAAAGATGAGCAATACAAGAAGTTCTTGGACATGTTGAAACAAATTCATGTAAATATTCCATTGATTGATTCTTTAAATGAAATGCTTGGTTATGCAAAAATGATGAAGGACTTGATGTCCCCCAAGTTCGACTTCCAAGACCTGGCCACAGTGACTCTAACTCAGACCTACAGTGTTGTTGTAACAAGACCCGTTGCTGAAAAGTTGTCTGACCCAGGGAGTTTCACAATTCCTTGCACCATAGGTAACTTTGCTTTTACCAAGGCGCTATGTGATTTGGGGGTAAGCATAAATCTTATGCCCCTATTTATCTATAAAAAGCTTGGGATTGGAAGAGATAGACCCACATCTATGTTTTTGCAGCTGGCTGACAGAACTGTAAAGTGGCCCTCAGGTATTCTTGAGGACGTGTTGGTGCAGGTAGGGAAATTTGTGTTCCCTGCAGATTTTGTAATTCTGGACTGTAGGGTGGATGAAGAAATTCCCATAATTTAGGGAAGGACATTCTTTGCCATGGGGCGAGCTCTAATTGACTGCGAAACTGGAGAGCTCAATATGAGGTTAAATGATGAGGAGATAACATTCAACGTGCAGAAATATATGAGGCGACCAAGTGAATTCTCCAATTGTTCTTTAATAGATGTCGTGGATGTAATCCTGGAAGAGGATGCTGAGACCTTGAACATCGAGGATCCTCTAGCTGCATGTCTTATGAATTTAGATGAGGTGAATGGTGAAGAATTGGCGGAATGGGTCCTTGCTCTTGAGGGCAACGGTTTTTGGAAGAGACCACTCGAATTCGAACCCCTGCCCTAGAGAAAAGGGAAACTCCTCCAGCCAGGCCATCCATAGAAGAACCACCAAAGCTGGAGTTGAAGCCACTGCCCGTCTATATCAGTTATGCATTCGTAGGACCTAACTTCACATTACCTGTTATTATCTCATCTAGTTTGTTAGATGTGCAGGCAAAACAGCTTTTGCAGGTACAGACAGAGTGCAATACTGCTATTGGGTAGACCATGACAGATATTAAGGGGATCAGCCCGGCATTTTGTATGCATAAAATTCTGCTGGAAGTTGGGTACAAACCTTCTAGAGAACAGCAAAGAAGGTTGAACCCCAATATGAAGGAAGTGGAGAACAATGAAATCATTAAGTGGTTAGATGCGGGAATCATCTTCTCTATCTCTAAAAGCAATTGGGTTAGCCCAGTGCAATGTGTTCTCAAGAAGGGTGGAATGACGGTGGTGAAAATGAAAAAAATGAACTGCTTTCTACACGAACCGTCACAGGTTGGAGAATTCCTATGGATTACAGGAAAATCAACTTAGCCACCCAGAAAGACCATTTCCCACTTCCCTTCATTGATCAGATGCTTAAAAGACTGGAAGGGAGGTCCCACTTCTATTTTCTGGATGGGTACTCAGGGTACAATCAGATCTCCATTGCACTAGAGGACAGAGAGAATACCTCATTCACATGACCTTATGGGAGTTTTGCCTTTCGGAGGATGCCCTTTGGACAATGCAACGCACCGGCCACATTCCAAAGGTGCATGATGGTCATATTCACAGACATGGTAGAAGACATAAAGGAGGTGTTCATGTATGATTTCTCAGTAGTGGGAAATTCATTCGATGAGTGCCTTAAGAATTTGACCAGAGTGTTGAAAAGGTGCATCGAGACTAACCTGGTACTTAATTGGTAAAAGTGTCCTTTCATGGTACAATAAGGTATAGTCTTGGGACACTTGGTATCAAGCAATGGAATTGAGGTAGATCGTGCAAAAGTTGATGTGATAGCAAATCTTCCACCACCCACATCCGTCAAAGCAATCAGGAGCTTCCTTGGGCATGCAGGATTCTACCGGAGATTCATAAAAGACTTCTCAAAAATTGCTAACCCTCTGTGTAAGTTGTTAGAATAAGATCACCCTTTCGTGTTTTCTGATGATTGTAGGTAGCATTCGAAGAATTGAAGAAAAGACTTGTCATAGTACCTATCATTGTTGCCCCCGACTGGGAGAAACCATTCGAGCTAATGTGTGACGCAAGTGACTATGCAGTGGGAGCAGTGGTAGGACAGCAAAAAGACAAAATAATGTTCCCAATTTAGTACGTAAGTAGAACGTTGAGTGGAGCCCAGCTGAACTACACTGTGACTGAAAAAGAGATGCTAGATGTAGTGTTCGCGTTGGACAAGTTCAGATCGTACCTGATTGGCTCAAAGGTAATTGTATATACTGATCATGTTGCTCAAAAGTACCTGATCAAAAAGAAAGAGTCCAAACCGCCCCTGATTCGTTGGGTGCTGCTGCTGCAAGAGTTCGACTTGGAAATTCGTGACCGTAAAGGCACGAAAAATCAAGTCGTTGATCACTTATCGCGATTGGAAGGATCTGACAAAGAAATTGAGGTAGAGGATGTTCTAGAAACCTTTCCAGACAAGCAGCTACTCGCCACAAGCCTTGAGGAAGTTCCATGGTATGCAGACATTACAAATTACCTGGCAAGCGGTATAGTTCCCTATGACCTTTCCTCTGTGCAAAAGAAAAAGTTTTACTGTGATTGCCACATGTATTACTGGGATGAACCTTATCTGTTTCAGATTTGCGTTGATAATATGACCGGGAGGTGTGTCCCCGAGATATATCACTCTTCTGTTTTGCAGGCATGTCATGCATCGGCATATGGCGGACATTTTGGAGGAGTCAGGATAGCAGCGAAAGTTCTAGAAGCAGGTTTCTACTGGCCAACTGTGTTTAAGGATGCACATCTATAGGTAAAGGGCTGTGATGAATGCCAGCGAACCGGGAACATTTCCCATCTCCATGAGATGACCATGAACCCCATTCAGGAGGTTGAAGTGTTCGATGTGAATAAGTACATAGGTGTTGCTGTAGATTATGTGTCCAAATGGGTGGAAGCTTCAACACTCCCCACCAATGAGGCAAGGGTGGTGATTGGGTTTTTAAAGAAGAATATATTCACCCGTTTCGGCACCTTGAGGCCATAATCAGTGATGGAGGCACTCATTTTTGCAATAGAGCCTTCGAAGAATTGCTGGAGAAGTACGATGTACGCCACAAGGTGGAAACTCCGTACAATCCTCAGACCAGTGGTCAGGTTGAAGTGTCAAATAGAGAGATAAAGACTGTGTTGACAAAAAATGTGAATGCGAATAGATTGGGCGAAAAAGTTAGATGACGCACTCTGGGCCTATAGAATTGCTTTCAAAACACCAATTGGCATGTCACCATACAAGTTGGAGTTTGGAATGGCCTATCAGTTGCCAGTGGAGTTAGAACATAAAGCTTGGTGGGCGCTAAGACAATTGAATCTAGACATGGAAGCTGTAGGGACGAATAGAGTCACGGAATTGCATGAGCTGGATGAGTTCCGATATCTTGCTTTTGAGAGCACCAGGTTATAAAAAGAAAGAATGAAGAGGTTGCATGACAAGAACATTCTTGAGAGAAATTTCAAACCCGGAGATATGGTGTTTCTTTACAATTCAAGATTAAGGCTATTTCCGGGTAAACTCAAGTCACGATGGTCTGGACCATTTCGTGTGGTTGAAGTGCTCCCTTCAGGTGCTATAGAGATTGCCTCAGAGAAAGACTCTCACACATTTAGAGTCAATAGGCATAGATTGAAACCATATGTGGGCATGGATGAAGTCAAGGAAGTGTTAATGATCCATTTGATTGAGCCCCAGAGGTCGAACGAACCTTAAATGCGCTCATCAGCGACGTGACGCGACGTTAAATCAAGCGCTTCGTGGGAGGCAACCCATGTTTTCTTTTGCTTCTCTTTTTGTTTTATTGTTGTACTTGATGTGTATGATACTAACCCATTTATTATTGTACAGGGCAAGATTGGTGCATATCAGGAGAAGTCGGGGTCAAGAACCAACTCCGGAAAGGTGAAAAATGAAAAAATAAAAAATAAAAAAATAAAAATTTCGGAAACCCGTGACCACGACCGCGGTGGGAGTGCAGTCTGGGTGCGGCATATCAAGAACATTCTATTTTTGGGTCACCACGGCCGCGGACCGTGCGCGGTTCTCTTTTCTTTTTCACCACGACCGCGGTGGAACGCTGTGCTTCTGCCCGTCGCCAGGTAAGTGGTAAATTTATTTTTCTATTTTTTTTTCCTCTTTTGTTTTTCTCTTCTAAACACATTAAAACTAAACCTACACATACCCGCTCCCCCCCCCCCACTTCCCCCAAACCCTTCTTACTCTTACCCTAACCCTCACCCCACACATCTCTTCTTCCTTCTCTCACTCACAACACAACTCCTCTCTTCCTACTCTCTCTCACTTCCGTTCCCCTCATCCCCATATCCCTTCCACTCTAAATTTCTCCCTTTTTCCCCTCTCTCAACTGTACAAGTCTCAGGTATTTCATGTTTCTTTCTCTTTTGCAATTGTAATTATAGAAGTGTTGTAGTATCTAGAGTAAAATTTTTGATTTCTTTTCTTCTTTTTAGTTGGTAATGTGTAGAATATGGTAGAAAAGAGCATGATTTGGTTGTATTGAAGTTGATTGTGGTGGGTGGAGTATGTGTAGTGATTGTGCTTGATTTGGGGGCGGGTTTGTACTTCCATGGGCTAATTGTATGAAATCATAGTTACATGCACACTAGGTGCTTGTGAAATTGCCTCATTGAGCTGTAATTGCTAATGTGACCATGGTGGTGGTGAAGTCTGAGTAACCACCCGAGGTTCTCACAACCTAAACCCTCACTAATAGTAGCCCTTGTGTTTGTCAAGTAAAATTCATCAATCAAGGAAGAGACGTACCATGGGTTCCTCCGCCAGTGGGCCAGGAGGTTCATCCAGAGCTCGAGCTCGGGCTAGTTCAAGCTAGTTTGACAGCACTCGGTTTGTCTCCAAAGCGGCTCAAGATAGGTTTAATGAAAAGACATCCAAGAAGCCGGTGCCTGAAGTACACATTGACAGGAATGACTTGCATGTTGAATGCCCAAGTATCTACAAAGAATTGAGGATACGTCAGTTGGACATCTTCTTTGCTGAACCGGAAGAAGGAAATGTAATGCTGCTCAGGGAATTCTATGCTTATTGCCCAGACCATGTTGATAGGGTTGTCCCGGTACGGAACACCCTGGTGAATGCGTCTCTTGAGGCCATCCGCCGAGTATACAGGTTGTCGGTCTTCACTGGAGAGACAGACTATTACCAAGATTATCAGAGGCCGCCTGTCACGTGGAACCTAATTGTTCAAAAAATCTGTGCGGATGGCCGGGATCCAATATGGATAAAGACGAGAATGACCCTGAACTCCTAATATCTCACTTGGGAAGCTAAATATTGGCTCACAATTATCAATAGTTGTTTGCTGCCATCCAACAATACTACAGATGTTAATGCGCCAAGAGCAGCGACAATTTGGTGTTTTGTAAACCACCAAGATTTTGACGTGGCCCAGCTCATTCAGGATGAAATGTTCATTCGCTCCACGGAGACAAGAAAAGGGTTATATTTTCCTTCCCGGGTTACCAGGCTGTGTCGTGCTTCACGAGTTCCTGAAAATCCCATAGTAGATGGGAAGTTGCAATTAAAAGCCCTATTCAGGGCTAGCAAAATCATAGTTGGAAAAGAGCAGGCTGGGGCGGATGATGATGATGATGATGATGATGATGATGATGATGCCGATGATGATGAGGAGGAGGCTATGCATGCCTCCGCCCCACCAGTGCAGGTTGCTGATGAGGCGGGCCCATCTCAGGCTCGTCGGAGTACTCGGATGACAGCCTTGGAGTAGGATATGGCGGGATTACGCACTTCGGTCGATGACCTGGGTGTTCGAGTTGAAACTTTAGTTACTCAAAGTGCTAGGTCAGAAAAGAAAATCATGGGCTGGCTAAGAGCACTAGGACGAGCATATTACCTCGATCCTGACACCGTCTCCGATCAGGACTGAGCACCAGGGAAGTCCCCTTACCTTACTTTGCTTTAAATTCTTTGACATGGGGACATGCCAACTCTTTAAGTGTGGGGTGGGGGATGGTTGTTGTTGTTGTAAACTTGTATAGGTCGTTTGGTATTTTCGTCTGTTTGGTATTTTGGTTTTTTTGGTATTTTGGTTTGCTGTTAGTTAACTTCGACTTGGATCGAAGACAGATACCTCTCGACGGGTCTCTTGAGGGACTTAAGTCGAAACAAAAAAAAAAGAACCAAAAAGATTTTCTTTTGTTAGGTAGTGTATCAACTCCCCCTTGGTTTTTCTTTAAACCACGGTTCTTTTTCAAGAGTTTCCATTTGAACCGGGTGTAGTTAGTTTTTCTTGTTAGTTTAGGAATTTTTGGGCGAGGAAATAATAGGAATAGGATCCCTTAACTCCGTAGTACCTTGAATATAGATTGCCTTAGTGTGACACTTAGGCTCATTAGTCGACTCTGGAAAGCCTTAAATTGTGTGTTCTTGATTTGGCTTAAGTACCTTGAGCAGAGTGTCTGACGATCCGAACTGAAATGAGTCATGTGCATTGTGTGTATACAACGCGAAAGGGTAGCCTTAATTGGTCTAGAAAGTGATATAGGCATTTCTTTGTTGAACCTATTTATATATGTTTCTACCCACCTGATTGTATATACCATATTTAACCCCTTCGAGCCTATAATCTTTTTTTCTTTGGCAACCACATTACAAGCCTTATCCAATTTTTGAATTGACTATCTTTTGAACCCTATCACCTCCTAGAATCACTTGAATTGTGATGAACATGGAAAAGTTAAAGTGTGGGGTAGGTGATTGACTTTTGAGTGGAACTAAGAGAATATGGATAAAGGTGCACAGTGTGATAATCAATACTAGAAGCCCTCGAAACTGAAAAAAATGAGTCTCAAGTGGTGGTGGCTTTTGAAAAAGTGTGCTTAAAGAAGTAAGGGGTATAACACAATGAGGAAAAGGTGGAATAATGGTTTGACAAGAATATGGGCTTAAATGTGAAAAAAATGTATTAAAGTGCTTAGAGAGGTGTAGCCACTCTTATATCCATATATATCCTACTTGTCCCGCAGCCTACATTACAACCAAATAAAGTCCTACTTGATTCTAGACCAAAGGAGCTTTATTAGTTGAGTATTACACTAAGGGCAAGCCTATGCTGAGTTTTATGTGGCATGAGAATTTCTTTGGGTGACTGAAATATTACTTGTTTGAAGTCCTCAGTGTGTGAATTATAATAACTATGACTTAAGTCTCTTTGTGGTGAATAGGCACTTGACTCGTGAAAGTAAGGTAAGTCTGGACCTCTGACTAAGAGTAGGAGAGCTGGTTAGGGACATTGTGTGGCTAGAGAGAGAGTCCACTCTTGAGATGTTGATGTTACATTGAGGCAGTCCACCAGTGTGAATTGTTCTTGGTGCGAGGATTAGGGAAGTTACCCAGAGATGATTAGGCCTATAGAGTTTGGTTTTGTTGCTTGAGGACTAGCAACGGTTTAAGTGTGGGGTGTTGATAGTATCCTATATTATGCGATGTAGATGATATTTATGCTCTAAGTTAACCATACTTTATTGCTATTTTAAGTGCTAAATGATAACAAAAAGCTCTAATTGTGCTTTTTATGCTTTGCAGGAGCTACTCCGAGGTAGGAGGATGATATAGAGTGTTTTGGGGTCGAATATGTAGAAATAAGGCCAATCGAGAAGCACCCGGATGAAAACGAGTAAGAAAAAGAATGAAGAAAAACTGGGAAAAATTCCACTGCGACCGCGGTCGGGCCGCGGCTGGAACGCGGTGGAAAAAGACGCAAAATAGAATTGTTTAAAATGACCGCTGTCCGACCGAGGCTGATCTGGAGACGGCCAAGAGAGTCCAAGGGCTAAAGTGTAAAATGTGGGAAACTTATCCTAACCCTATATAAACTCAACAAACTCTCCCATGTAAAGGTTAAGCTTGTTTTTAGACTCAATTGGAGGCAAGAACAAGTGTGAGAAGATCAAGACATCATTAGAGTTTTTCATTCTTCTTTATTTTATCATTATTGTGTGAATCATGAGTTATTTTATGGATTTATTTAGTTTTATCATGAATAGCTAAATATTTAGTCTAAGTTTTTGATGGAGCCTATTGAAGGACGAAATTCTTGCTATGTTAATATAGATTTGCCAAGTTTAATCTCTAGTTGTTCAACTACGTTCTTGTTGTAGTTAATTGAAAGGATCCTCAATTAGTTGTGCATATTTAGTATGTATTACTCGGGAGAGAGTGCATATTTAGGTAGTTGTTGAACAACATCACTCCCGACATATGTGAGGAATCAATAACCAAGGGTTTCAAGGTGGGATTAGATATAACGAAACCTTGGGTGCGATCTAAGTGAGCTGTAATAAAATCCAACTAGCATAACTCGGGAGAGTATGTCTAGTAAATTGCCGTAATAACTCGGGAGAGATTTACGGTAGTAAGAGTGCTCATGATCGATAGAGACGATTAGGAAAATTTATTTGAAACTAGTAGGAAGGGATTCCATCAATAGGGGAAATCATAACCTTAGATCATTCTCATTATTGCTTACAACCCATTTTTAGTTAGCTCTAGTTAATATAATTTCATTAAGTAATAGTTAGTAGAAAAATAACCAATTGTTATCTAAAATATCTTGGAAGTTGATTACGTGGAATTGAGTGAGTCTGATACTTGTAATTGGTAGGTTAATTCCCTATGAGATTTGACTCTGGGTTTAATACCCGGAATATAATGACAACGATCGCTTAGTCCTTTTTATAAGGCATAGTTGGGCGTGATCATGGGCTCCACTCTTCTCGCCCAAACTAGTTCACACATCCACGCGGACAGCTTCTTCTCAGCCTTCTTGGGGTACGCCCCACATTTATCTTTTTCTCTAACAACAACCCTCTCTTCCACGCCCTTCACCTTCCACTCAACACTTGTAGCTGGCTTCTCCTTTTTCACTCCATTTGCTACATTCATCTCAAAAGTCATCATCTCCTCACGCACTCTAAGCATGAGTTTTCTATCATGTATATCTAATATAGCTCTACTCGTTACTAAAATTGGTCTTCCTAGGATGAGGGGGACCTCCTTGTTCTCCTCCATATTCACCACAATAAAATCTACAGGAAATACGAACTCATTCACCGACCAAAAAATCTTCTACTATCCCGTGGGTGTTATAGTCATTTGGTCTGCCAGCTGGAAAGATATTGGCACCGACCTTATCTCTCCAATATCCTTCTCTAGTTTCCTCTAAATAGGCAAGGGCATTAAATTAATTGAGGCACTAGAGTCACATAAAGATTTATCAAAACTAAGAGTACCTAAAGAGCAAGGTATCGTAAAACTTTCTGGATCTTCACACTTTTGTAAGAGTTTATTTTTCAATATTGCACTACAATGCTCTGTAATTTTGACCACTGAGGCCTCTTCTATATTCATCTTATTTTTAAGTATCTCCTTCAAGAACTTTGCATAAGCTGGCATTTGTGAGAGAACTTCTGTGAATGGCAAATTTACATTAACCCGTCTCAGCATATCTAGAAATCTCTCAAACTGCTTGTCCAGATTTTCTCGATAGAGCTTTTGGGGAAAAGTTAAAGCAAGAATGTTCTTGCTCTCTTCATTTAAGTCCTCCCTTCTTGAAGTTTCCTTCTTTTTCTTTTTCTCAGCTCCCTTCTTGCCTTTTTTCTTCTCAGTCTTTTTATCATCTTCAATTTTCAGCTGCTCCCAACTTTCTTTTTCAAGTATCACCTCTTTTGGGATTGGAGTGGGATCTTTCAACACTTGCCCGCTTCTTAAGGTCACAGCATTTACCATTTCTTTGGGATTCTTTTCAGTATCAGCTGATAGAGTACTTGAGATTCTCTTAAATGATATAGTTGCAATTTGTCCCACTTGTCTTTCCAAGTTACGCAAACCTGTCCCAAGTTCTTCGATAGCTGCACCATGAGCATCTAATCTCTCATTTGTCTTGACAATGAATGACTTCATCAGATCTTCTAACCAAGACTGAATTGGCTGCTGAGGCTGAAATTGCGGCCTCTACTGTTTCACAAAACCAGGAGCTCCTTGAAATCTAGAGTTATTTTGTTGCCATGCATTTGTTATACCCCCATGTGAGTTCCATGAAAACTAGAGGTGCTTCTGACCCATTGCATTGAAGTTATAATTCCCAACAATATTAACTTTCTCGATCGAGGCTTGACACTCATGAGTAGGGTGCCCTCTTCCACATATATCGCACGCTGCATAGGGCTCACTATGTTTTGAAAGCGTCAACTTGGTGAACACCAGTCGTTCTTCTTCTTTTGGTAACTTCAAAAGGCCATTGATTTGTATCCTCAGACAACTCATTTTGAATTGTAACTATCTCCTCGGGAGTCCTTTTCATCAACGAACCTCCAGCTGTATTGCTCAATGTTTTGCGTGAAGTTGGTGTCAAATCCATCCCAAAAATCATGGAGTTGCATCCAGAGTTCTATTCCATTATGATGACACTTACGCACTATCTATTTGAACCTCTACCATGCTTCAAACACAGTTTCAGTCTCGTTCTAACAGAAGTTGTGGATTTCCCTTCTAAACTTGCCCGTCTTCGCTGATGAGAAATATCTTTCAAGATATTTTCTGGTCATCTGATCCCATGTTCTAATAGATCCATTAGGAAAACTTTGAAGTCAGTGATTTGCATAATCTTTGAAGTGAAGGGGAATGCCCTAAGTACACTGCATCTCGTGACACACCGTTATATTGGAAGGTGTGCATAATCTCCTCGAAGTCCATTAGATGATTGTTTGGATCTTCTTCATCTTCCCTCTAAACACAACTGTTTTGAAGGGTTTGTAGCAACTCATACTTTAACTAAAAATTATTAGCTGCAATAGGAGGTGGTCTCACACTCGATAAGCCTTGGTTGTTGAGAGCATAATCGCCAAGTGGTCTCCCAGCATCGAGAGCTATGTTTCCAAATTGGTCTGCACCCATAGATCGATTTTGAGTGATTCTCTGAGCCCTCTCCTCCTTAAAGACAAGTATTGCATTTCAAAGAGTTGTCTCCTCCGCATCTCGTGCAACTTTTTCTCTTTGCTAGGCTGCCACTCTTGCAGCCAAATCAACATTATCCTCATCTCCTGCCATAACTTCTTTGGTTGAGGATTGCCCAACCTTCTCTGTATTCTCGAAGAGGTCTATTTCCTTCCTCAGCTGTCACATATGCTTCTCAATTTATGGTTCATAAGGTAGCACTTCCTTTCGGGAGGATCAAGTCATGCCCCAATATAACATGTAGCCTGCACAAAGACAAGGAACACCAAACGTAAAAAAAAAAAAGAAAAATCAAATAAAAATAAAATTCCTGAATTAGCACTAGAAACTATTTCAAACACTCTTTATTGCCAATCCCCGGCAACGGTGCCCAAATTTGACGAGCGCAAAACCGGCATATAAACTTAGGCTCTCTAGTCGAAGATAGTATAGAAAATTATCGTATCCATATGGATTGGATTTAAATAGTGCTTTCGTAGTTTCTAGTTTAATTGCTACCCAAGATGATCAACAATTTAGATTGTGTGATTAAAACTAAAATTAACTAAAAGTTTAAACTATTAGCTAATGACAATCGCAACAACAATAAGCAAGAAGGTATCAATGGGAGGAAATAGGGGTTGATTGGATAGGTGTAAGATACTTGTTTGGTAATTAACTCTAGTTGATTCACTTCTAAGGTTCAAGTGAGTCTCTCGAATTCACTCAGTTATAGCTCAACGTTCAGTAGAAAATCCTTTATCGATTAAGTATCAACCTCAAAATATAAACTAAGTTAAGCTCGGTGAAGATATGCAAGAATTCATATTGGATAAGTTCTTAGGAGAACCTCTCTCGATTATCCTCCAAATTAGGTCTATATATTAATTCAACTAGCCTCTTTCGATTACCAATAACAATCAACAAACTCAACCAACAAGATAATGCAAAACATCACAAATTATGCCTCTTTCGATTACATAAACATGTGAATATATATGCAACTATAAAAACACCCAAAACGATTCAATACATAAAACTATAGTTAATGACCACAAACAATTCTCAACCCACCAAATCCATCAATCCTTAAGAAAGAATTACTCCATAGATTGGAGAAATTCATCAACAATTAAGTTTAAGTCAAAGGAAAACATAAAACATCCAAACCCTTGTCTTAAGTGAGGATTGAAGGATGAAATCATTGTGCTCTTGCTTCTCCCTCTTCTCCTTAGCTTCCTTAGGTCTAATTTATGTCAAAAGTCTTCAAAATACCGTTTTCCCATGTATATATACCAAGTAGAGTACGGCCCAAACAAATACACTTTCTCCTTCGCGAATTAGGACTCTTCCCGGACAAGACATGCACGGTCTCGCACCTGGGGACCAGCTCGTGCATTTGGTCGCGCATTCTGCGCCTCTCACTACCTCACATGCGCGTCCAATGCAAGCTAGCCCGGTGTTTTGCTTCTCTCATTGAATGCACTAGTGTCCGTTGATCCCCAAAGTCGATCCCAACTTAATACTCGAGCTTTTACTCAGACTACAAAGCTCTAAAATAGCGTGAATTCATTCCATAAACATCAACATAGATCGAAATCACTCCTACAATACGTAAAACAAATAATTAGTGCAAAATGCTAATGATTAAAGCACAACTTCAATTGAAGTGCAGTAAATTAGAGTGTGACAAGAAACTAAAACACACAATTATAGCCTACCAGCAGTTCCTTACCACATGCGTTGCAAATAGGGTAATCATGGACTCTGAGCCCACACTAGCCTGTCACTATGAGTGTGCTGATCTAAAATTCTAATTTTTTTGGTTTGACTTGGACCTCTGAACTAGTGCACTAGTTGAAGATGGAGAAGGTGATTCTTCGCTCGATTAATTCTTGCCATCACGCTTTTGGTTTCTTGAAGAACTGATGATTACCTCCTCCTTGTGATCCCCCATGTCTAAGATTTCCTGCAGACTTAGCTCTCTTGCAGAATTCCCTATCCATCTCCCTCTGTAGCCGCTCTTCTTTCTTCAACGTGTCTTTGTTCCCTTGAACAAAGGCTACCATTTTAGTAATGGTCATGTCATTATTCTGAGAGGCTATATTAGCGTCAGCAAACAAGTCATCTGAAAACCCCAAAACAAACCGCCTAACTCTAGTCCTCATATCACGTACCATTTCCGGAGCATACTTGGCCAGAGAGACGAGCTTGAGATAATACTCATTCACACTCATATCATTCAGTTTGAGTATCTCAATCTAAAGCCTTAGCTTCCAAGACCTCAATCGATAGAAAATGCCCAAGAAACGCATGTTCGAACTCGTTCCAAGTTGCAGGAGCCACATCCTCCCCTCGGTGTTCTTCCCATGTTTCATACCAAGAGTTAGAAACATCCTTCAGCTGGTACGCAACAAGCTCTACTACTTCAGTGTCTCTGGCCCAAATACAGGTGTTCAATATTCAGGAATTCAAAATTAGGAAATGAGAATCATATTGCAATATGTGATACTACAATACTGAACCATACTAAGTTACATGATACTCGAATGCTGGATAGAACTAGACTGAGACATGTATTTATAATAAATTGATTTTTCATAACTGAAACTCATAGGATATTGAACAATTATGAAACTATGACATCTAGAGAATAGACGTTCTATAACTATTCGTAGGACTAAGACATAATTACGTTATGAGGAAACTCGTAATAGCCATAAATAATGGGAAGTAGGGAGAATCATAAACATTCCCAAACGTAAAGAGAGTTATCCTCACATACCTTAGCTCTAGCACTTTTTAAGAGTATCACGATATTCGTCGCCTCTTT
Source organism: Nicotiana paniculata (assembly GCA_005239505.1). Lineage (NCBI taxonomy): Eukaryota > Viridiplantae > Streptophyta > Magnoliopsida > Solanales > Solanaceae > Nicotiana > Nicotiana paniculata. The sequence continues at coordinate 40,268 of ML347491.1, forward strand.
CAACGATAATCTACATTAATATATATATATATATATATATATATATATATATATATATATATATATACATATACATATATCAAGAGTAACCAATATTAGCACTAATTCTCCTATTTTAGTAACTTAGGAATTTTATCATAGTCCTTAGTAATTGGTCTTTTCTTCACCAAGTTCTCATTCTACTACTTCTAGGTGATTCTACAATCCCAAATAGATGTAACTAACACCATTTCTCATCACCCAAATGTTTACAACAATCATAATTCAACAATCCAAAACCCTAGAATAGTTCTTATGGTTCTCTTTATCAAACCCATTTACTATTATCCCAAAAACTCATCAATTCATACTTATAAACGATTAGGGAGTAAAAGCATTACCCTTTCGAATTTCACTCATCTTGAATTCGAGTTATAGGGTTTCCTTTCTCAACAATGGAGTCTCGAATGAATATTTAATGAGTCGAAGGATTTACCTATGTTCATAAGGTGTTGGAGAATTGAAATTAACTTAGAATCATCGTTAGAGCTTACCTTGGATGATGGAGGGACCTTGTGGATGTTAGGTTCTTATGAGCTTCCCTTTCTAGATTAGGTTTTCGTCTTTGGGTGTGGGGGAACGAGGTAGGGATTTTAAATAAGTGAAAACGTCCCAAAATTGAGGAGGAAAATAAAAATAGCTCGGGTAAACCTCCCCGACGCGAAGCATCGTCAGGGGCGCCAAAATAACTGTGCAAGGCGCCAGCAGAGGCACAAAAACTACAACACCTTGCACTGTCTGGGGCGCTAAGGTTGATGCCCTGGACAACACCTTGCACTATCTGGGGCGCTGAGTTTTTATGGCCTTGCACTGTCTATGACCGTGAGTTTTTATGGCCTTGCACTGTCTATAGCCGTGAGTTTTCATAGATAAGGCGTACCTCCAATAAACTTAGTCGATTAGATCGAATTTTATGCACCTCACTATCAATCCAATTTCCAAAACAACAGTTTCCACCCATACTCATCCCAATAGGACTTCAGATTAATACTCATTCAATGTATCCACAACTAATTTAGATTTACGGTGTGTTACACCAATGGAGATTTGTGATACGAGTTTATATGTCGTGTTGTTGTGATGTTAGCACATGTGAATTTTTCTGTGGTTTGGTTGTTGTTATGTGAGTATAATGGTGACATTTCACTATCATTGTTATGCGGGGTATAAGGGTGGCATCTCACTGTTGTTGAATGTACGGAGTAATAAAGGTGGCTATTGTGTTATTGTCCGGGCGGAGAGATAAGGATGGCTATTATACAAAGTGATACGGGTGGCTAATGATGTTGTCAGGGCGGAGTGATATGGGTGGCTATCAGAGAGATAAGGGTGGTAATGTCAGGGATGATTTGTGATGGCTAGGGACATCGTGTTGGTGATTTTCATGTGATGGTGTGTGTTTCCTTGTGTATGCCATACACCTTACGTAACTTGTTTTGTTGCTTCGATGAGCTACTTTGATATTATTTGTTGACTTGGGCTGTATCAGTACACTCGCACAAGCATACACTGTATCATGCCACTTATTCTAGCTCAGAAGTATGAAACTTTGAATTTATTGATCATGCCCATGTGTTTTTGTATTATCATATTTCTATTGAGCATATGACCATGTCGGGAGGATTGTGATTGTGAGACTGTAATCATACCGGGCGGAATGAGATTGTGGGCCTGTGATCATGCCGGGGGGATTATGATTATAAGTCTGTGACCACGCCGGGTGGATTTTGAATGTGATCCTGTGATCGTGCCAGGCAGATTTTGATATTGGCACGTGAGTTATTCGTGCGGTTGTGATTCTAGATGTGGGCACGAGGGGCCGTATGATGGTGGGTTGAGACCTGTGACTTGTGACTATGAAATGAAGTAACACAGGGTGATTTCATTGTGAAACTTGTGTATAACGGCTTGATTAATTGATTGTCATTTGTTTTCCTTATTTCGTTTCAATGGTACTTTTTCGGTGTTCTTATTGCTTTACTATTTATATCACATGTTGATTTTGTTACCATTTACTGATTTCTGCTTTTCATTATTAGCTTTACACTTCTAAACTGCACATGTTATTTTATCTAGTGAGTGTCTTGACTTGTAACTTGTCACTACTTCACCGAGGTTAGTCTTGATACTTACGGGGTATCGACCATGGTCTACTCATACTACACTTCTGCACATTTTTGTGCAAAGCCAGGTATTCGAGATATCTAACTCGAACAGAATTAGCTCGTTGATCACGAGGATTCAAGGTAGATCAGAGTTGCTTGGTCGTCGCAGTCCCTTAAAGTCATTTCCTTGTATTGTAGTGTCAACTTGTCATTTGAACAATATTATATTTCGATCTTTCCATGTACTTAGCTAGAGTTCGTGACTCTGTATTACAAAATCATGGGAGGTTGTTATGATTATTTCCACATAGTCTTATGCCGCTTGTATTTCAGCATTTATATTAAACTTTGTTTCAAATTGTCATTGTTAAAAGTGGAAATCGACTTACCTAGTCTTAGAGACTAGGTGTCATCACAATGCTTGCGATTGGTATTTGGGGTCGTTCCAGGTGTCAAGATTTAACTGGAAGCACCATGACTATTGAACTGCTTAATATGAATAGAAATTTTCTTTTTCAGTTACTTTCACAATTTGTAGAGGGGGAATATATTGCGCAGATGGAAATCAAATTGACTAAAATAAGACTGAGTTTGGTAAAAGATTGAGCCAATTTGAGAATCCCCAATATGTTAGGGTCTTGAGGCTTCGGTCGTTTGGGGTCTAACAATTCGCTAACTTTTGGTAAGCAATCATGTAAATCATAAATGGTCTCTGTTTATATATATATATATATATATATTTAACTTATTTGACTTTATTTTTATATTCAACATTTATCAAGTACTTGTAATTCTATTGAATAAACATAATAATTTAATTTTTAAATTTACAAAATAGTATAATAATGCGGACAATAGAAAGTACATTAAAAGTTTAAAAAAATAAAAAACTCGTAAAAAATAAAATATCTAACATATTCTTGCAAGTATAAATAATGCAATGGTGTTAAAATTATTATGAGATACAAATCAATTATAATGTCTTAACTTTTAAATAAATAATAAATTTTTTTAAAAGATTATCAACTATACACAATTACCTTCCTAAAAGTAAATAATAATCAATAAATTATATTATAGTAATTTAAAATTTACTCATTCATAAATAATTAAAGTTTAATATTTTTAGAGACACAAAACTAAGAAATCGAGACCATTTATAAGTGAAGATATATGTTTAGTATATATGTATATTTGCAGAAGAAATCAAATAATATTCACTATGATGTTCTCACTTAGTAAAATATGTAGGTCTTGACTTTGTTATTTGAGTTAATCTCAATCTTTATATTTTTTATAAAAATTTATCATTCATTTGGTCAAGTATTCTTGGGCCTCAATAATAGTAATTAGCAAATTTAACACATAATTTATATAGAAACTATTTGGTCACCCAAGCATTAAATATATAATAGTGCATAATTAGGCACTAGGAGCTTACGTAAGTCTCACAAATAAAAACTAAACTCCACACGTGAACCTCATGCCATTTTACAAGTGCCGTGCACCCAAAGGTCGGCAAGTCCCGAAAAGCCTTTTAAAAAGTTGATTAATAATAAGAGAACTCATCTATTCTGTGGGTAGTTATCACAATACTAGAAAACTAAAGTATTAAATAAAAACAAATTTTTTTATTAGACAAACGATGATTTACAATTAATGTAAATTTTGGTAATTACCGACTAATAATATGACATTTAAAGTAAATGTCACAATCTTTTTTGACATTTTATATCAAATGTCGCTATTTTTATGACATTTTGCATCAAATGTTATTATTTTAAGGACATTTAACTCAAAATGTCATTGTTTTTAAGACATTTTGTATCAAAGGTCATTAATTATTTTTACAATACTTTTATTCAAATGTCGATATAGTTACTATATTTTGTCGCAAATGTCATTATTTTTACTATATTTTGTCATAAATGCCGAGAAATTTATATATTTCCGACATTTATTACAAATATCACGAAATAAATATCGTCGTATCCTTACTTTCTTGTAGTGTGTAGTCTAATATAATATATGTTGAATCGAAAATTGATTCATATTAGTTTCTTTTTGCTGGCTAGTCTTGTTGGAGTTCCAAGGCAACTAAAAACTTTTCATTTTCCCAGCGTTTTCTACAAAAAAAAAATTTCTATCCATCCCAGAGTTCAAAATCAGCTGATTAATTTCCTTTAAAATGAAGATACGGCAACTAAAATAAAGCAAATTTGAATTGGAATACGAGAAGAGGAACTAGTTGGTATGACAGCACTGTCTCAGCAATTAAATACAAGATTTGATTGACGAAGGAGCAGTAAGATATATGTATTCATTTTTAGTTAAAGGGTGAAAGTCAAAAGAAGCAGAAACATGCCAGCATAAGTGCAAGTAGACTTTAAATGGAGTAGAACAAACTCCCAAAATAAACAATGAAGTGAGGCAAAAACGGTGCTGGAGAGAAAATTATATATAAGATACTAGAGTTCCAACATAATATGTTAGAGTTCAAGCATAATATACTGATCCAGCATAATATGCTGGAAGTTCATATACAGGTGCTCCAATCTCCAGTATATTATGCTGGAACTTTTCGTGTGCTGGAGTTCTGGAAGTTCATACACATGTGCACCAGTTTCCAATATATTATGATGGAATTTTTCGTGTTGCAGTAAAATAGTGGCTATTTTTCAGTAATTTTGCAAATACTAGTTATTTTTCAATTACCAATCCGAAAAAATGACTAAGTCATGCTATTTTTATGTCAAGTTGGAGAGTTAGAATATGACCCATTGATTGGCACATCTTGACCCAACCCATCTTAGCCAAAGTACACTTTGGACTGAGTTGGACAATGATCCATTTACTAACTCAGTCCACCTTGACCCGCTCAAATTCAGCCAAATCCACCTATTTACCACCCCTCTGGATAACCAGTGTGATAGTTGAGGTGGGCAAAAACCTCAAACACCTCCGTTATGAGAATGTGAGAGAGAGAGAGGGGAGTAGGAAACATGTAATTTAAATTTTAGGAAATTAAAGGTGTTAGTTAAAAGATGCCGTGGGCATGATTGAAAAGTGCAGGTAAGACTTCAAATAATATA